>JAULBS010104409.1:0-15722 GCA_032355785.1 Symmetromphalus regularis
TTTTATTGAATTAAACTATTAAAGATAACACTTTTATATATCTTTTTGATCAAAATAAGTTAATTTTATCATATTTGCAGGACTTTAAATAATGCTGTTTTCTTGTTCATTTACATACATCAATGCTTGTTTACGGAAACAACGTAACGGTGCGCAGACTTTTGTGCCGCGCAGACTTATGTGACACGAGTGTAGTTCTGCCAGTCTCTTGATTGGAGGTCATGACCTCAAAATTTAAATAGGTAAACCCCTAATGGATTTACGGAAATTTATGTTATGGGTATATCCTATCCTTCACTGTTATGTAATAAATAAGACGATTTAAAAAGAAAAAACAAAGAGAGAAGCTCCAGTTGTGTTTATTTTGCTTACGTCAATTCTTGTTGTTTGAATATTTTTACCTAAAATTTTGCATAGCTTCATAAAACAAGTATCGGTATCATTTTGTAAAATGTTCTTGAATTATGGTGTGGTCATGTGACTTCTCATGGTTAAATTGCTCTGGAATGACACTTATTCCTGTCTTGAGTTGGTTATCTTCTAAAAAGTTCAGAAAATATGATTTTCTTTTATGCTATTTAATTTGGGCTTGGTTTTAATACTTTTTCGTTTTTTTAAGGACCTGAAAGACTATATGAGACAAGCTGGAGAAGTTACGTATGCTGACGCCCACAAGAAACACAGGAATGAAGGGTATGTTTTTAAATGTTTGTTTTGAGGTTGTTTAGTCTAAATACTAATGTAGTACACGGGTAGAAATTAAGAAATTATTTTCACTCATCTGGGAAACTAGTAGCCTTAAAAAGTTACTTGTCCCCATGAAGAATCATTAGTATTTTAATTTTAAGATTGGGTTGATCCATAATGCAAATTATAAGATTGGCAAATTATCAGTCTGACAGCTACTAACTCCAAATAATACAATTTCGTAATATTAGATTGGTAAACAATATCTACTGGGCCGGAGAACTAGCGTCAGTAAGGATTTACTTGCATCGGACGAGTGGCGAACATTAATTTCTATCCCTGTAGTATAGGATTGTCATTTGCTTACAATATCTTTTGAGAGAATGAGATGTGAAGCTAAAGGTTAATTTAAAAACATTGATATTATCCAGTAATTTAACCTGTAGCAACAGTTTTCATCAGTTGATATATTTATTGTGACATGAGATGCTTAATTATTCTTAATTATATATGTGGTTTTATTAAACATATATGATGGTGCTAAAATGATTTTGTTTAGTGTTATGATGAAACATATTTCAAAATTGACATCTCTGAAAACTATTTCCCAACATGAAATCATCACCAGTTAGAAACCATGTTATTAATTGTTGAAAAAAGATAACAGAAATTGACGTAACCTGTTTATATTTCAGAGTTGTCGAGTTTGCCACCTACACTGACATGAAGAATGCCTATGAAAAGTTGGATGGAACTGAAATTAATGGAAGGAAGATCAAATTGATTGAAGACCGACCAAAAAGAAGGTATTGTAAAAGAAGAATAAAATCAATCTTGGTAGCTAACACCATTGAAAATAAGCAAGGACGTGCTCACATGTGGTGGTGGTCGGTACTGTTACCCACTATTACAAATTACTGTCAGGCATTTCGATTTTTTTGGGGGGAAATTTTTGACCTGGACTAATATTTTGTCATTAAATGGCTTAGATTTCCAAATAATATACAGAAATCATAATTATTAAATTGTAACTGCTAAAAAACATTTGTTTCATTTCAACAGCTTTTTTGTTACTTCATATACACATAAGAACATCTACAATTTAAAATAATCTAGAAGCATAGTGACGGCACTCAAAATATTCTTAGTACAACCCAGAATAAGAAAATTAAGTTTTCTCAGTTTATTACAGATAATATATGCTTTCAAAAAATATTAAAGGAATTTTTTTTCAACTTTGGTCTGGTCTGCTAAATACTTATACCCTATTTTAAGTTAAAAAAAATTAATATGGGTTTGTATAACCAGTTTTTCTGGAGTACATCAATAACCCTTTGTTGGACTTTGGATAAGGAGGTGCCAAATGTACAACAGCAGTAGTAATTTATTGGGCATGAAAGCAAATGTATTGGTGTTGTTGAAATTTGACCTTCCTTTCATTGTTAAATTTATCTAATTAAAGGGTAATGCATTTTTATATGAACTAATAAAGTTTTTTTGTACATGACATTAAATTCTAATTAATGGTGTGTTTTTTTTTAAATTCTTTAGCCGATCATACTCTCGTAGTCAGAGCCGCAGCCGATCCCGATCTCGAAGAAGCAGATCCAGAAGCAGATCTCATAGTCGAAGCAGAAGCCATAGCAGCCATAGCCGAAGTAGAAGTGGATCACGAGACAAGAAATTGACTAAAAATGGGTCAAAGAGCAAGTCTCCCGCAAACCCGAAATCCAAGTCAAAATCGAGATCACGGTCCAGGTCGAGATCCCGATCTAGATCTAGGTCATACTCTCGGTCCAAATCTCGATCTCCCGAGAAAGAACCAGTTGCAAATGGTGAAGATGCTCAGGAAAATGACAAGGATGTGTGAGCGAGTTCCAAGATCCGAGAGAAAGTGTGTAGAAGTGATAAATTGAAAGCATAAAGTGAATTTACTCACTTATTATGTTTGAAATTTAACATACTTCAATGCCAATTAGGTGCATTTATATCCAAGGAGTAATAGCTTCTAAATGGCTGTTGCAGAAAGAAAATGTTCTGCCTTTTGGATTAAAAACATGCATTGTGTAGGTGACAGCAATTCAAAGCATGCATTATAAAATGTTCTTTTTAATTTAGATAATTGTTGAATAATCTGTGGATGTTTTGGGCATATGCCTGTGACTAATAATCATAATTATCATTCCTAACTGGGAATATTTGTTGAGTAGCTCACCTTTTAGTGTGTAATGTGTGTTCAAACCATTGTTGTCCAGTCTTGAATTATTTCTTCAAACTTCTGTATGCTGATTTTTGTCTTTTATTTTTAAAGTTCATATAAAAACGTACTTAGAAAAAAAAATTCAAAAATTTAAAGCATTGTTTAATCTTCAAAAAAAATTATGAGTAAATTGGGTGCATCTAAATATTCTGAATTAGTTCTCACAAATAATTTTTATTTTCATGATCTTAGTATTTCATTTAAAGTGGGAAAATATCTACATCATTAGTCATTTATTTTATTGTGTACAAAATCCAGCTATTTTAAAGAAATATATTCTGCTGTGGGTTCAGCTTAATAGCATGTTTTAATTTGGATTACTTCATTTTTATGTTATTGTGTAGCTTATTGACACTAGTCCATCGGTTACTTTACACTTAACAAAATCAACAGAATTTGTAAATATTTAATTTGGAACTAATGGTGTATGTCACATCATCAATATCATTAGACAGTGACAATAATAGTGATGTAATACATGACCATGAAAGTAGGGGTTCATTTTAGTATATTGTTTTTTATGCAGATGGTGTTCAGTTTATCATGTGGTTATCACCACTGCATCATTGTTCAACATTCTATTGTTTTGTCTCTTTGTATAGCTCATTTCAAATGTGTGCATTGTATTCACAGACACTAACATTGTCAATAAAATGGGAATAAAAATAAAGAATGTTGTTTTTTATTATGAGAAATCGTAAATTAGTATAACAAAACTAAGTCCTAATATTAAGTGTTGCTCAGAGAATGTTTTATCAACAGCCAGATTATTAAACCTGAAGTATGGATGACTTTAAAAGCTACGAACATTGCACAATAGAAATTATAAAATACTATTTGTATGAAAATGGTGTTCCACCATAAAAAGGTTGATACAGGTGTGAAAGAATTTAATATCTTAGCGCATTGTTTAATCAATTTGAAAATAAATGAATAGAAAAGATTGTAAAGGCTAAGAAATAATAGTTTTTGTTGTGCCGATACAAATTGCAGATTTGTGCCAGACAAAAGAAAATGTTCCTGCCACACAAATTAACAATTTGAAGTGACACTGTGAAAGTTATTTTTATAGTGTACATACTTTACTTAAATAGCCCAATTTCTGCAATGTACACAACCAGTATTGCTGAATTTCATTAAAAGTTGACACTAGCATCTCAGAAAATGACCATCAAAATTAACTTTATTTGTGCAAGACTTGGTCTGTGACTAGCTTCATATTTTAAGACCTGCGTCACATACCTCATATTACATTTTAACCATAGGATGGAATGAGTGAAAAGTAGTTATCAAAAGTTGATCAGTTATGCAAGAGCATGTCCGATTGGCATGATTGTTATTTAGCTGGGGGAAAACTTACAGAGTTCCTGAATTGGTGTCCAAGGGCTGACTAGGTTTCTGATTTGGTGCTACCCTCATTTGTTAATAAAACAAATTGTTAAAAGGGCAGATTGAAGGGGGTTCTGAAACCCACCCTCAACCATGTCAAAATGCTCTGATATCACATTTATTGATAATCAGATACAATATTGCATTTGCTCACCTACTAAAAATAAAATAAGAATTTCAGACCTTTTTAAAATTTTATAAAACATTTGCATTCACACCAAGCCTCAACGGATGACTATCAAATGCCAATTCTCCTAATATCTAGCCCTGGGCAACAGAAAAAACAAACACATTTTTGTCTTGTTTGTAAATATTTGAAATGTTTTTATGGATAAATAGATCATTTCGATTTTAAAATTATTTCTTCATTAATGATTAAATTTTGACTTTTGTTGTTATCACAGATGGCATTTGCATGATAGCTACATATACAATTTTAATACATTCGCTCTATGAATGAAAATGTTTTATTACCAAAACTGAACTTGCATTTCTTTTTTCCATCAGTATAAAATCACATTTTCATGAATATTTGACACTGATTTTAACATGCCATTCTTGCATAGATACAAACATAAGAAAGCTTTAAAGATATTGGCTGAATTGGGATATCTATTTCTCTTGCTTGAGAAAACCTTTAAAATGTTACTGGATGATTCCTCAAATGTTAAGAGTAACTCAAAACAAACATTTAGGTTAAAAATTACTAGAACACTTATTCTGACAAAGCCGTTTTATTATAATGGCAGTACCAACTACATTGTAATACAACACATATTCAATTTATAACTTAAACCTGCATTGGTAAATGGCTTGGAGAAAAAAGCCAGCAGGGCGTATTTACAAAATAGAAATAGTGACAAGCAAACATTCATAAATGGACAGAAAATGAGGTTTTAGATCAAATGGGCAATCGTTCATTTGTTGTAATCTAATTTGAAGATACATTTTTTTCCATCAAAGACAATGGTGTATATCTTTTTGCTCTATTATAAAATTGCATGTGGGTGTGTGCATGGGAGAAGTAATTTGAGGGTTGAACCATGCTCCACTTGAAGTTTTTTTCCCCTCTTCTTTTTTATTTTTGTTTATATCGTCACCCTCATAACCTAAGTTCCCAGGTCATTTTTTTTAAAATCCATTTTGAGATTTTCAACCTAACTCACTTATTATAACAGTTGCTATGAGCCACTGTGTTTGTATGAAAAAAGGTTAATAAACAGTCATTGATAGGTAATGGCAGCAGTTATTTTTGCCTTTTTCTCAAAACAACAAAAAATGACTTCTAACGTTATGAGGGTGATGATATCCCGTTCCTTGAGGGCAGATGATATTTTATACATTATGGAGCCCACATTTCTGTACATGTGTTTTGATTGTCTTCATCTCTTTACCACACATTTGAACTAAACCTTTAATAGCAATATATATGTTTAATATAGCTTATTAAGCCCACTCTGGTAGCCATAGATAAGACAAATTTTGCAAAACTTAATGTTTTAAAACTTGAGAAATCACAAGGTCAATCCCTTAGGATTGTTTTCAGTTTACCCATCACTTTCCAGTAGTGGATCCAGGAGTCTGGACACTTCCTTTTCTCATATTTTTTATTTTATGAATGGAAGGACCTGAAAATAACCTGTTACCATCACATTTGAATCCTCCCCTTTCAAAAATCCTGCTTTCCACAACCCTTCCTCCTCACCCCATCTCCACTGCAAACCTGTGGCTACCAGATAATTGCAAATAACTGCAAACCTGTGGCTACCAGGTAATTGCAAATAACTGCAAACCTGTGGCTACCAGGTAATTGCAAATAACTGCAAACCTTTGGCTACCAGGTAATTGCAAATAACTGCAAACCTGTGGCTACCAGGTAACTGCAAATAACTGCAAACCTGTGGCTACCATGTAATTGCAAATAACTGCAAACCTGTGGCTACCAGGTAATTGCAAGTACCGGTACTGTAATGTGTACATAATCTTGGAAACAAACGTTAGAATAAAAAAAAAAAAATCAAATATCCTCAATTTGTAATATTTTAGTTTGTATGTATCAATTAAAAAAACAAGTATACACCATGTGTGTATGGTACTAATGACTTCTATAACTGAAAAGTAAAGATTTTATAAAAATGTTTAAAATGATTGAAAATGGCAGAAATTCAGGACTGCATTTATCTAAGTTAACAAATTAAAACTTTCCACCCACAACTTAACTTAAATAGCTTAGATGTTACAGAGAAAGAAAAAAGTTAATGATTTAACATAAACTTACATGCATTTCACAATGAAATTTATTAACATAGAAATGAACATTCAATTACAAACTGTACTGCCACAACAGACAAACACAGAAATTTGAAATGGTATTCATAAACTGAACAACCATTTGCTGTTTTGATTATGAATTAAATTCAAAGGAAACAAAACAAAACCAACTGACAACATAAGTTCCCTATACCTATCTGATTTATGCTATTATCATACAATTTCACCATTTGATTTCACACTTTTTTCATCTACTGATATTCTGCACTAGTAAATCTGAACAATATCAAATACCAAAAAACTTAAACCAAACTATACTGAACAGCAAAAGAAATGCAAATTTAATTTGCAATGTTTGATTGAATAAAAGTTAACAATATTTTGACATTTGCTGTTTTGCTTACTGGAGACATGCAGAGAAGTGTAAAAGTTTTATGAATTTATCGTCTAATTTGATTAATCTGGATCTGAACAAACATTTGCATTTCTTTTGCTGTTCAGTATATTAAATAAACTCAAATCAAAGTCATGTTTAACAATTCATTTTCAGTAAAAAGAACGAAAACACGTTAAAATTTAAATTTTACGTAATGGAAAAATTGATGGAAAAGTTATAGAATCGTATACTTTTCATCATTTTGTCAAGCTTACAGACAGTATACTGAAAGGATATGGGCATTCTTTTGAAAATAAATGATTATTGAAGTAATTTAAAAAAAATTAGACATTTTTTTTACCAAAGAAATATGAGGTGGTAAGAATGAGGGGTAGTAAGGGAGTGAGGTAAAGAAGTGGAGAAAGGGTTCACAAGGAGTGGCTTTTTTAAAATAATAAAAACACTTGATTACTCTTTTAATGAAAACTATGTAAACTTGCATGGACAAGACAAAAAGTCTCCTGCAACAAAATTATACAAATATATATTAAAAAAAGAAAAAAATATCTAAATAAACAACAAAATAAGGTACTGAGTATTTGGTTACAGAAAAGAAATCTGTATAAACAAATCAAAAGACATGTATATATATATCAACTTATATACTGGCAGATAAGAATTGCTTGCTATGACTACAGTCTTGATAGTTATGTAAATAAACATATTGTATTAATATTGAAATTGTTTCAAATATATAGCAATCATTTCCATTCTGTTTACCAGAGCCATAACTAAATAATTTCCTTGGGTAGGGTATAAGGGTAGTAGACATCAATGATCAGCAAATAAGAACAACTGTTATGTTTTAGGATATATTTCGTGGGTTGTGAATTTTAACAAAGTTACATGAGCTGAAATTCATTTTTTTTTACCTCGGGATAATAAAAAGTTATTGTTAAAAATTATTTAATTATGAAAGTTTACAGCTTAATAAATTACTGCCTCCACTATCATACATCCTTACCCCAACCCCACACCAAGCTCTTAGATAGCTACTGCTCTGTTAATGCTTATTACTATATGTACTATATTATACTACTACTTGTAATTAATCTGCAATATAAGACAGTTATTACTCAATAGCGTAACATTTATAACAAACTGATAAGGCAAGACCAAAATGTTTGCTTATACACGTATTGCAATAATGTTACTGTACTTTACTTATGTAAATTGTAATGTAGCAAAATGGTAAAATCTTGAATAAATCTCACTTTATAGGGACTGTCTCATAAAATCCTACACATCTGCACTAGACACACAACATACATACAGACTCCAGCCCCGATTTTCCTTTAAATACAAAAAGGTATGTCATTGGAAATGTTGATTACATCTGCATTTGACTAATGATATAATAATAAAGGCCATCTCAAACGTAAGTTACCAGGCCCTATTTAATTTTTTTTTGATGAGCTTCTATCCCCAACCCCCGGGTCCTGTGCCATTCCCTGAAGACAATGGGTCGGGGGGAGGGGGGGAGCCTGCCTGAACATGATGGATATGGGCATGATTCAAAATTTCGATTTGATGTACCACAGTATTTGAGTAGGTCATCAGAGTCTCGACCTGAAGATAGCATTTTAAAAGTAGTTGGAGGCTAGCTCACTTTTACCTATAGACTGCCTATCAAAAAATAACCAAATGTTTGACATCCAATAGCCAATCATTAATAAATCAATGTGCTCTAGTGTGTCATTATAGAAAACAAACATTTCTTTCAAATTAAAAATACCATAAAGTATGCTAAGACATGTTTTTGTAGGCTCGGAACTAGCAGTTCATTATCAATATTTAAAAAAAAAGACTGATATTAATGCCCCACACCATGTGACCCATTAAAAAAAAATTGATCATTGTTAATATAATGAGTGTTAGATTTTTTAGATATACAGGTTTTTTTTTTTTTTTAACAATATTGTCAGTTTACAAATAATTACATGTTGTGCGTATTCCGACCATTGATGCATGCATTATGCAGCATGTAATCTAAAATAAATCTTTAAAATATAAGGCTGTGCTTATAAAACTTCCAAGCCAGGAACATAGAAGTCTATAGTCCATGCTGTTATATGTTTCATAAGCACAGGTCCGGTTGTAACTGAAGTCAAATAACGTTAATGGTTTTACCACTACTTGTTACGAGTATAGGCCTACCATATTTTAATGTATTGAAATCCATATGTAAATACACTTGCTGTTTGTCAAATGTACATGTAACATCACATTTTAACAGCATCAAATATACACATAACACATCTTTGCCACTAAAACTAAATATATCAGATTTCTTATGTAATGAAATTATAATACAGTAGCAATAGTTGTGTGCATTTTGTAAATTTTACAATTTTATTTATATAACTCACATGAAAAGACAAATCCTTTACAAGGGCAACAACAACAAAGAACAAACAAAAACTACTGAATATCATAGAAACCAATGAGAGGTTTTCTTGAATAGCAGCCAAAATGAAATATATACATAAATGAATATGGTCATTACATGAAATCATGCTATAATAAAATGTAAAGGACTCTTTATCATGTATAAAAAAAGACAATCACAAAACAAAAACAAAAAAACTTTATTATTTTACATTTATAATAATATGACTTAAAAATAGTTAAACTGGATACATTTCACTTTTTAAATTTTTACATATTACGCTCATTTTATGGTTTTCATAATAGTAATGTTTTTTGCCTCGAATTAAATGTATTTAAAATTTAATCATCAATATTACTGAACATTTCTAAATGGGATCTGAATAATTCTGTTTTCAATTAGGCATTTTAATAATATAAAGATTGATTAATTATGCCATAAAATAAATAATATTATATTCATATTTTTTCAAATGTTTCAAAAATTATTTTTAATGTAATTTATAATAGCAAAGATAACATGATTTCACAATAAAAAAAAAAAAAAAAAAAAACTAGTCTGAAAAAGAAGACATTACAAATATTTGTTTAAAAACACAAGAAACAGAATTGAAATATACTGAAATATATACACAGGTTCAAACGGCATCTTAGAAAGCTATGGCAGTTTTTGAGACAGATTATCTATGTTCTAAAACATTCCATACAAAATACGGCATAAACATCACTATAACATTATGCAATTTCAAACACTTTTTAAATGGTCATCAAAGATAATCAATGCAAAAACATATACAAGATATTTTATGATCACTTTTCAAATAAATGTACTTTGTATGTACAAGAATCTCATTTGATTTACTAATGTATGTTAAGTCTCATTATGTCAAATCTTGACTAAAAATGCTTTTTTTTTGTGGTATGTTAGGTGATTTAATTACCAGTATTATACTTTTACATTGTTTTTGAAGTTAAATGTCAGTGTTTTAGGAATAATGAGATAAAACTGTACTATTATTAAGTGCATAGGACTTTGCAGACATGTAAAGACTTGAATTAGTTCCTTTGTGCTTTCAGCACTTGTACCGGTAAGTAAAAAATAAAGTTATGTGAAATATAAATACCTGTAGCTAATTACGAGAGGGTACATGGAATTTGTGTTAAGTATGTACCACAAAATGTACTGCAATATGTTCTGCAAATAACAATTTTCTAAATTATCTTACCACAATGATAATAACCTAAATGAATGAAATTTGCTGAATAAAATTAGCAATGCAACATTAAATAACACATTTAATCACCATTTATTGTAATTACATTTTTTGTTTTTTTCTTCAAATTGCTATCTAAATTATCTTGCTACAATGATGCCATGCAAACGCATGATGCAAGTGATGAAATATATACACAAGATGATGGAATTGTTCATTTTGCATGTCACAAACGGTGAACGCAGTAATGCTTGTAAATATTGCACCTGGAATATGCCTTATTTCATAAGCATTAATATCTTAATATCAAACTCCTTGGTCATGATCCAAACTGAAACTGGTCTAATATGAACTTTTCTGAGTTCCTTAGCAATGCTTTCATTATTTAAAGTAAAAAATTTAATCAGTCTTAGTAATCCACAAATCATACACAGACAATATCAGTAAAGTCAATGTAAAATTATTCAATATGAATAATTGAAGTCCAGACCCCAGTTAAAAACAACTGCATCACAATTTACAGTTTTGCCATACTTGTAACTGTTTTTTTGATACACAAACCACCATACACAAGATACAGCTAAATGTCTACAGTGGATTAAGGCTTAGACATCATTGTTTTAATAAATGTAAAAATGAAAGAAGAAAAGCACATTTTGTCATGAACTTTATGGCCACATCCCCATTTTGTAACTTTTTATGAAGTGCTGAAAAATTACCCTACATTGTACTGCAATTTAATAAAGAAAATAATTCACCAATAAAACCAGAGCAATTAAGGAATTTGTTTTATTAAAACCAGTCTTATTTTTAATGTGGATGTATTATTTCCCTTTATCATATTAACATACCCTAAGTATGGAATCTAAGTGGCTATGAACATGTCATTAAAAATAAAGCAGTAATACATTAACTGGTAATCTATTTCAATATTTTCTTAATGATATATTTATATTAGAATGTATTTTATGACAAAAATGGTTTTCAAAAAATATCTTGCAAATTAGTCTTTCTATTTATCAAGCCAAATGACAAATATTGTTTTTGTTTCAAAAATTATGCATTCTTCGTACTATATTAACATTATATATTTTTAAATGCCATTCAACCAAAATTAGGCCAATATTATGTTAGAAACATAGCATTGCATAATATATGACAAAAAAACAATGTACAAATGCATTGTAGATAGGCCTATATAAATGTACGTTTGTTAACATATATTTCATTTTGTTACATATTTCAACAATAACAATAAATATCCTGAAGCATAAGCATTGGCTTAAATGAAATTCTATAAAATTTTGATTTAAACATTTGTAATAAGCACCTCCGTTGGTTTATAGAGAATTTAATCCATGACGCAGAAAATCTGACTTCTGAAACACTCATGGTTTTAAGACAACTTACATAATACACTGTAAAATGTGACTAATTATTTCATTAAAGTAATTATAAAAAGTCTGCACTGATACAAACAGTTAACAAAAAAAAATCTTTCTATGACATTAATTTTAACCAAATGTCTGAAGCCTAAAATGTCAACATCATTACTATATTATTAAAAAGTGCCTTTCAGATTAATAAAAGAGATTCATTTAAGCAAAAGATGTTAACTGTTTCCTGCTGTTATCAATATTCAGTGAAACATCTGAAAATACTAGTGATGTATGCCACTTAACATCAAATTCATCATGATATACTAATCAGGTCATATATAACATGAAGTACGGTATTTATTGAATTTTATGTTTTATGACATGCTTTACTCACAGTCCTCGGTCATTTGCTGTAAACTACATAAACATAACCGTACACATCATGAAGTGACTAGAAAACTACGCTTCTTACACATGATACATTTACTATAACTGCAAAATATATGTTGCTAAAATACAGACATGAACCATTCATCAAAATACTCAATGAGTAACCTTGAATATTTACAAATTATTCTCAATCTTGCCATACATTATGTATAACAAATTCTGTGAGAATCTGAATTTAAGATATGCTCACAAAAATGACAAGTACATTACTGGCACTAAACAAAGCAATTACTTACAACATCAAAATGTTTAAAATATAACAATATTTGTACTTCAATGTACTTGTCCATATATCTTCCTCAGTGTCATTTATGATTATCTGCTACTGTAAACTTGTTTTACTACAGTATTAAGATGGCAATTTTAAGATAATGAGTATGCAGGGGTGGCGCAGACGATGGGGCTGGTATGGCCATGGCTGTACCACTTTTTGAAGAAATATGGCCTGGCCGTTCCTCTTTTTTTCTATTATTTCGTCTGCATAAGTAACAGTTCTTCAGAGGCTCAGCTTGGTTGGCTTTGGCAATCTTGAGCCATACCACTATTTTTTACACTGTGCCGCTCCTGGTATGATAGATGCATTGATAGAATTCCTTTTTTCTCCATAATGACACTGTAAATTTGTTTTACTATAGTAGTATCATGATAATTTTAAGAAAAAGGGTATGATGTATGCATTGATTGAATTCCTTTTTTTTATTATGACAGTGTAAACTTATTTTACTACAGTACTAATTTTAATTTCAGAATAGTATGCTGCATTCATCAATATGATTTACCCTTTTTTCATTATGGCACTAAAATGTCATTACTAATTTGTTTGATATTCCAAGTTCAAGCTTCATCCCAACAATACCATTTGCTTTTCGTTAATATAGGATCTACAAAGCTGATAGATGCCATTCAGTGTGTGATCATGTTAGACCATGTGAACTACACAAAACTAGCAAATTCTACTGTACTCTGAAATATGTACAATATATCCAATGTACAGACATTACAAATCCACAGCCTTCAACATGTATAGCTTTAAGAAGTACTATTATACTCTATTATGCATTTAAGCATATATCTTTGAATAAATGTTAAAAAGACAAATAACAATGGTAATGTTGGCCACACAACGATCAGAACAGTTAAAGCTGCATGCACCGTAATCTATTCATTAACAAACTGAGATAGTGGATACAGGTCTCCTGTAAACTATTCATGGATTAATCTTTAATGAGATCTCTTGCTGTGCTAAGCTGAGCTGATAATAGGACCAGGCCAGATGGGAAATATAGGCCCAGGCCAGATGGGAAATATAGGCCCCTATTTCAAACTACTCATTAATTATTTTTGCAATCAGTACTAAATACCAAGGGGTGTAGGCCCCTCAACATTATAGGCCCATGCCAACTGGCCCATCTGTCCCCCATCCCTCTATTCTGGCTTGTCTCTGCTAGGCCTAGCTGGAGGGATATGTGGAAACTTTACATCAAAAGAAGGATGACAAAATGTGTCTCGTTTGATGCTAAATAATGAATGAGTATTTATAACAGAAGTTTATTTATAGACAGAGGATTTCCCTTTAACAATAATTGTTAAAATTTCACCACTATTTTCTATTTTGACAAATAATTATTTCACAGATGGTGCCATTAAAATCATAATACACATCACATGACAGTTAACAAAACTAAGAAAATATGTGATAAAATTTAATGATTATGCTAATGGAAAAATATATTATCCTCATCCATATATTTTATTCTTTAAGCCAAATCCATTATTTAACATCAAATTAGAAACATTCCATTCCCCTCGGTATAAAAAAATACTTTTCTCCCTTAGCTCTGACTGAACTGTGTTCTTGTAGCAAAGCATGGGATCTCAGTAAATTATTTATCAGTGAGACAAAATTCACTAATGAACGGAGAATGAGGGACACAGGTTTGCTGCGAGGATGTATGGCTAAATCATATCACAATAGAAACAGTAACAAAGGCCACAAACAACCTACAAAATATATTTTGATCAACAAAACGAGCACTATAACAGAAGTGAAATCATGAAGAACAGTGTGAGAACAGGCTGCTCACTGATGAGAAGTCGCCATCTTCCTAGGGATTATGTTGGGCACAAAACTGAAAAAACAAAAAAAACAAAAAAAAAAACATATTAATTAATAGCTATTTAAAAATTATCCATGTTTCAAAACTTTTGTAATTTTTTGAAAGTAATATAATAAAAGACATTATTTCCATGTGCTTGAGTTCAGGGGTGAAAATAGACTCAACCAAAAACGAAAGTATGCAAGTTGAAATATTTTTGTTTCATGGAGTGGCCACAGTAATGGTCGACAGGCAACTTGTAATATTACTGCACACACATGCCTCCTCCTAAATGGTGTGGTTATCTAATTCCAGAATTTTTGCCATAAATGTCATCAGGTTTATGAAATAAATGACTATTGATTACATGCATATTTTCTTTTTTGGTTGAGTATACATTATTTAATGGTAAGCTGTAATTGCTTTGTTTGAACTTAGATACCTAAAAGTAGAGGAATCATTTGTTATATTGTAAAATATATTACACAGATGCTTTCTGAAAGTGATATTACAGTTTGTCCAATAATTTGACATATTTTCATAATTAACCACACAAATACAACAACACTCTTAAAAAAATAATCTGTTTCTGCTATCAAGAGATTTCTTAACTTTTATTTTTATTTTTATGATAACTGCCTCTGTAACTTGGACAGATCATGATAATAGTCATTTTTTAATATGATAATGATGTCATGTTAATTGTGAACAATATGCATATATCGGTAGGCATTTACGCAACAAAGTAACTGTAACTGTAAAGATGATTTTGTGTTGAAACATTGTTTTGCCTTCTGTAATAAAATTTTTAATAATTTTTTTTATTCAAAATGGCTACGAGCGGGATCTAGCTCAAATGGTAGAGTGTCCGCCTGTGAACCGGTAGGTCGTCGGATCGATCCTTCTCAGTGCACTCATTTTCTGTTTGGGCTATTTTCCGTTCAAACCAGTGGTCCACAACTGGTTTATCAAAGGCCGTGGTATGTGCCGTCCTGTCTGTGGGACGGTGCATATAAAAGTTCCCTTGCTGCTTATCGGAAAGAGTAGCCAATGTGGCGGCAGTGGGTTTCCTCTTAATACATATGTTAGAATGACCATATGATTGACGTCCAATAGCCGCTGATAAGATTAAAAATCAATGTGCTCTAGAGG
>JAULBS010104420.1:0-15721 GCA_032355785.1 Symmetromphalus regularis
TATTTTATAGATAACTTTGTTTAAAACCTACAGTATTTTATAGATAACTTTGTTTAAAACCTACAGTATTTTATAGATAACTTTGTTTAAAACCTACAGTATTTTATAGATAACTTTGTTTAAAACCTACAGTATTTTATAGATAACTTTGTTTAAAACCTACAGTATTTTATAGAAAACTTTGTTTAACACCTACAGTATTTTATAGATAACTTTGCACCTGCAATCTCCATGAATATCTTTTAAACTTCTCAGACTGTTTCCAGTGAACACATTGTAAACTTGCCATGAACTAAAGTCCTTGGTGGTTTCTACTTGTTATCCTTTCAGTGTATGGTTTACTGCTTGTGCATATCTTCCTGCACACTTTTAATCTATATTGTATACTGATTACAGTCTTCTGATGGTTTTATAACTGTCTTGCTAATAAACACAACATACTCTTTCAACTTAGACGTATTGATGTTTTATAAGTAAAATATATTAATAACAATGATATTGTTTTAACAGAGTTAACAAGATCAACACTATTAGTATTTTAATTTAAAATGATTACAATATGATTTCAAAGGTTTATAAAATAGATTAGTTTTCATCTAGACTGTTTTTGTGTGTAGCTTATAGAAGTGATGTATGTTTAATGTCTTGTTTGTATTACAGAGGTGAGGGTGGAACCAAGAAGGATCTGATAGCCACAGCCAAAGCAATAGCTGAGCAGTCTGAGGAAGTCACACGACTTGCTAAAAAACTCGCTTCTGATTGTACAGACAAGAAAATGAGAACGGTATTAAAATTACTATAATAATTTGCATAGGTGCCAACTGAGTGAGCAAGCTAAAAACAGTGGTTCAAAACTTGTCAAAGGCTGGCTCACACTTTAACTGTGTTGAAATTACCAAATGTTTGACATCCAGTATCCAGTGGTTAATAAAAAAAAGTGTTCTTGTGGTGTTAAACAAAAACTAAAACAAACCTTCCAGCTGTTACGAATGTCCTGTATGTTATCATATTATAGGTAATAAAATTTCAACATTAAGCAAATGTGCAAATATATAGTTTATAGAATATCACTGATTTATAATCACAACTTTAGAAGAAAAAAATGGCAGAACCAAACAACAGCACTCTGGAATATGAACCAGACAGACAGACCGACATGACCATTGCTGGACTTAAACATGACAGGGTTCCCATGGTCATTAAAAGCTTGGAAAAGTTTAGAAATTTCCTAAATACTTTTCAAGGAACTTGAAAAGTTTTGAAATTTTCTTTTAAAACTGAAGTCATGGAAAAGTTTTGAAATTTCTGCATCAGCTAAGATATTTTCGAGCCATCTGTTTTAATTACTTCTTGTGATGCATTATGCCTCTGAAAACTATGTTTTTCACCATTGAAAGTCTTTGATTATTTCCTAACTAAAAGAGTATAAACCCTATCTCTTTATGTAGGTGGAACATTAAGTTTTTCCAAATTTCAATTTTAGCTCATTGTGGTGTGATACATCTGTACATTTTACATCTGTACATTTTTATGAATTTATGAGTGAAAAAGTCCATAAATGTTTCAGAAAATCGTGGAAAATGTTTTGAAATTTGATCTTGGAAGTCTGCAGGAACTTAGATTTCTTTTGTGGGTACTTGAAAGCCTTAAAGTACTAAATCTTATAGTATAAATTGCAAAATCAAGCCTTGTTACAATGTTAGTGAATAGAAATGGTTTTAAATGTTTTAACGTTTGTTTTGGCAGAATCTACTTCAAGTTTGTGAGCGTATCCCAACTATTGGCACTCAGCTGAAGATTCTTTCTACAGTGAAGGCAACCATGCTGGGAGCTCAAGGTCAGTACCAGGGCTTTATTTCTGAAATTCACTTGATGACTATCGCTCTATGAGAAATTAACTTTCATTTCATAAAGAAATTGGAAATTTTTCATTTCTTTTTGGAAATATTAAATTTGATAATAACAGTAAAACATGAATATTACATGAATTGCAATTAGATTACTCTATTTACAGACATGATAAAATTGGGTGAACAGTTATTTTGGTCACTCTTGGTGCAGGCCTAATTTTATATCACATGTGTATCATTCATTTGAGCAATCATGCTTTGATTAAGTTTCCCGCAGATCATTTCTGCTATATCAGACATTCTACGGAAAATCAAGAAGCATGGAGGATATCTGGTCTCTTATTGGTTGAGAGCAGTCACATGTGAAATCCAACATGGCTGCACCAATAACCGTATTTTCCGCAGCATGACCTTAAACTTGTAAAATTCACATTAGAGACAATTTGTTTCAATGGAATTCAGTGACAGTGAAGAGGATGATATAAAATAGATCGATAAGACAGTCAAAAAAGTAATTTAAGTGGAATTGGTTGGAGGAAAAGGAACCTCAAAGTTCACCAGAATTCACCACTCCCCTCTCTATTTCAGAAAAAGCTCTTAACTTGGGAGTGGGTCTCACCCCCTTCCGAATTCTCCCCCAAAGACGGTCGCTTTGTTCCATCACAAAATACTCCAGTTTTAGGGTTGATCCTCATTAACATCTCTGATCTAGTGAGTGATCCTACAAATCTCCCAATGAAAAGAACTGTTCATTCTTGTTTTGTGTAACATAAAATATAGCCTTTGACCATCACCTCTGGCTGCTTTTCTCATTTGTCATTCTCAGCCACAAGGCTTTGAGAAAAAAAAAAAAATGCTTAAATGTAGATACAAATGGAAACTTTGTTTTTAAATTTCTGTGCACTATGTCAACAAATTAGTCTTCAAAATACCCAAATTCATTTTAGGGCAGGGAACTTCGCCCTCCTGTATTCTATGAATGGCATACACAAAATGAAATGGACAAAGCATTGTATTCTATGAATGACATACACAAAATGAAATGGACAAAGCATTGTATTCTATGAATGACATACACAAAATGAAATGGATTACCTATATTTGTGTTTGTATTGACTATTTATAGATTATGCCAATTTCATTTCTGACTGGTCTGTATTTGTTTTACCTCTCTCTACCTCTCTCTCCCTGTCTCTATCTTAAAAAAAAACCTCCACGCACTTGCACACACACCTTTTGAAAAGTAAGTTTTAATAATTCAGTTACTTGTAATTAAGAAGATCAAAAATGTATAACTGTAATATTTTATTTCTTTGTGTTATATATCATGATGTTTATTGGCCATATATCTAAATATAGAGCCGGTACCCAGTCCAGATGGAAGTGAAATAGCGTGTGGTAAACTGATTTTTAGCATGTTTGATCTTGCATCATTTTAACTTCAAACTCATAGTTAACAGATTAATTGCTGTGTGCAGATTTAATAGCAGCAATTCAAAAACAATTTTAATCTTTCTAAAATTTGGTGATCTCAAACGATCGTTTTGAATTTGACACAAGTATTTGCATGTTTATCAGTAGTAATGATAGCATGGGAAATAAACAAGCTGGATAAGTGTTGATATATGTACAGTGAACTAAAAATACAATGGTTTGAATATTGTATTCATACCCATTTAAAATTTGAAGAGTATTTTTAGACATTAGTTTAGTGTCAAGCTGATATACATGTATGTAGTACTATGTACATGTTGATATACATGTATGTAGTACTATGTACATGTTGATATACATGTATGTAGTACTATGTACAAGTTGATATACATGTATGTAGTACAATGTACATGTTGATATACATGTATGTAGTACTATGTACATGTTGATACACATGTATGTTGTACAATGTACAAGTCGTTATACGTGTATGTAGTACTATGTACAAGTCGTTACACATGTATGTAGTACAATGTACATGTTGATATACATGTATGTAGTACTATGTACAAGTTAGACAGATCACTGAAGCCTTTGATTGAAAAAAAAATAATAATAATAATATATACCTCTTTGTGTGATTGCATGTCATATAGAAATGTGGTGTTTTTCATCAGAATTATTTCAATTCACTTATTTGTGTTTTTCATCAGAATTATTTCAATTCACTTATTTGTGGTCCTTTACTGGAATGTATGTGATATACTCAACCAAAAAAAGAAAGTATGCATGTAATCAATATTCATTTATTTCAAAAACCAGATGACATTCATGACAGAAATTCTGGTATTAGATAACTACACTATTTAGGAGGAGGAGTGTGTGCGCAGTAAGATAACAAGTTGTGCATATGTTTGCTGCCAATGGACCATTATTGTGATCACCTCATGAAAGTTTTGATATTATGAAACCAGAAGAATATCTTCTGTCTACTGATACTTAGTAATCTAGTCAATGGCAAAACAAAAATAAAGTTTCGTCTACATTTTTTAAAGATTTTATAATTAATATTTTGAAAAACATTTGTCCTCTAAAAAAAACATGAGTCACATATTACCATATGCTAGACACCTAATAGCCACTGAATAAACAATGTGCTGGTGTTTCATTAAACAAACAATCCTTTCCTTCTGATATTTAATAACCTGTTGCTAAAATAAAAATGAAATTTGGTATAAACTTTTGAGATTTTTATCAGTAACGCTTTCATTTTATGAAGTATGGCAACTGGATTGTTGGACTTCATTGAATCCCTCTTTTTGGCCTAGATGGGATATATCATTCCAAATGCCCATCAAACAACCCCATGGAAAAACTTCAGTAAATTTTAAAATAAATTTTTGCTACAATGTCTGTTTTGAGTATGCAGTGTGACTAATACTACTGGTAGTAATTAAGAATTTCCTAAGTTAATAAAGTCAAGTAATATATAGAGGATATTAAATGAGTTGTCATTTATTATCAAACTATTTCAAGTGGGACATAAATTTGACAATAAATGGGTACAAGTTTGATATTATATTTATTTCCAGACAATTTTAATTGTTCTATTCGTTAAACTTTCTAATTGTGCAACTGTTTAGAGAAATGCTATCCTATAATGTTATGATGAAGTTACGTTGTTCTTTTCTTAGTTCTTTTCTTAGTTTTAGTGATATCATTTGATGTTCTACAAAATTATAATGATGTTATATTTAGTACAGGCAAGCTTAATGGCCAGAGCGATCCAGTGAAATGCCTTGTTAAACCGATGTATAATAATTTTCACTAAGAATTCTCAGAAATTATGAAAAATATTTTCCAGTTATGAGTGTCCACTCGGGTAATAAATTTAATTATAACAGTTGAGTTGGTAATTCTTTTAGCCTATTATACCTCATCTTTATACAAACTGGGCACTTTGGGGGAGGTATATTTATAAAATAAGTGCTGACAAAATTAATGCAATGTTTAATGGTTAATACTCTGTACTCGCAAAACATGAATTTTAAAACGTGAAAAAAGAAACAATACTCTGTATGGAAGTGAGGAGTTTTCGCAAAACGTGTATTTTAAAACATGAAAAAAGAAACAATACTCTGTATGGAAGTGAGGAGTTTTCGCAAAACGTGTATTTTAAAACATAAAAAAAGAAACAATACTCTGTATGGAAGTTAGGAGTTTTCGCAAAACGTACATTTTAAAATGTGAAAAGAGGAATGCTCCTACAGTAGTTTTAAAATGTTTGATTGATCTGTCAATTGATTGCAGTGAAATATTTGTGTGCATGTTGTAGCATAGATGTTTTTGTTTGGTTTATGCATGCCCTAAAATTTTAATAGTATTAATAACAGTTATTTTTATGGACTATTTTTGCACTGTGAGCTATTATTACAAACATATGCTCAAATTTTCTTCAAGGCCCTTATGTATGGAGGAGTGGGGTGATGGTGGACAGGTCATTTTCCAAACAAACAAAAATCCCACATTACAATAGCAAAACCTACAACATGGCAGAAAATTTATTTTTTATACAAATTTCTAAGAAATTGTTTAGAATACTGAGTTTTTAAAATTAATTTGTTTAAGTATTTTCACCACTTTTCTAATGCCATTTTTGTTACAATAGCAACTATATAATATAAGAAAAGAAACTGTCACAAAATGAAATACTTTAAAATTTGTATAATGTTTACATAGTACAAAAAGTTTAAAAGGCAGTTGTCTTTTCCACTAATTGTTTTGGTGTTCACATGTGTCATTTCACATAGTGTGGAGTATAATTATACATACATTTAAAAATCCAACTAAATCTCTGGTATTTAGAGTATTTGTAAGTATATGTACATCTGATAACAAATACTGACATCAAATTTGTCACATCAACATCAAAGTACCATTGCCGTGTTATGCTTGGTTAATCAATACATTAATTATCAATTTGGATTGGTGTGTTTGTTTGATGCATTTAGCTTAATCAAATCAAACACAAATAACTCTATATTGTTAAAATTATGTAGTATTGATAGAACGAAGTATTCCTACTGCCACTAGCTAGTAGGAATTTCTCTCTTAGCTCAGTTGGTAGAGTGCTGGACTTTCAAACTGAGTCATCGATCATATCCTCTCAGTGGAGGTTGAGATTTTTCTCTTTATATTTGGAGCCAACATAGCGATCGGGTATGTTCTTAAAACAATTCGATTGCCTGTGGCCCACAGCTCCAGGATGTAACTTCACTAGAGAGGGGAGTATGTAATAGTGTTAGAATAAAGTGCAGTAGCTAGAGAGAATTTTGCTATTGGTTCATTTAGTAGAGCCCTGGATTCTCAAATGGAAGGTAATGGTTTGTATCCCATTGGTGAAGGTTTAGATTTCTCTGTTACAGTTACATTCTTGCTAAGACTTACTGTAATGAGCTTCGGTGGTCCAGCGATGGCAGTGGTTCAAAACCCATTGGAAGCTGGCTCAACGTGATTACAAGTGAAAATAAGCACATGTTTAACATCCAATAGCCGATGATTAATAAAACAAACAAGAGACATACAGTAGGTTTTCACATTTGATAACCATCATCTGGGCTATTTACCATTCTAGCTAGTCCACAACTGATGTAACAAATCTGTCGTATGTGCTCTCCTGTCTACAGGAAAGTGTATATAAAAGATTCTTGCTGTCATTTGGAAACAGTAGCCTATGTGGAGGGTTGCAAATGGTAACAAACACTATTTGAAATCTAACTGCCGCTGAATAAGCTCAAACTGTAATCATATCAATAATTGCTATCCTTTTGTTCAATTTTGCTTGAATGAAGATGTTTTTAAACAAACCTAAAGGTTCTAGTTCATATGAGCCATCAGGTAATATAATGTTTATTTTGTTAACTGTAGTTCTTTATGCTCTACTGGCCATCCCAGAACAACACAGTTGATTCAAGTCCTCTTTATCTATAATGCATTAGATTTCACTTCCCATCAATAGTCAGACTAGCTGCATTGACGTGTTGTCAGAGATTTTACAACACAAAAAAAAAAATTTGATTTGTTTAACACTAATTTGTTAATCAGCAACTATTGGATGTCAAATGTTTGGTAATTTTGACAAAGTCAAGTGTGAGCCAGCCTCCAATGGGTTTTGAACCACTGTCTTCAGCGTGAGAGTCCGATGTCCTACCACTGGACACTGAAGCTTATGTGTATAAACATTATGCACCACAAATAAAAGGTTGGGGGGAGGGGAATGAAAAAGGTCATCTAATTTATGCCTGGTGTCTATGAAATTGTCCTTTAAATATAAGACCTTGATGTTGCTTAGATACATGTAGGTCATTATGTTGCCTTATATTCTGGGTGGGTTTTTTGTGAGTGGCCATTAACAATTCTTGATGTTTTTCTGTTGCTACAAAATGTACACATTTTTAGAACACTCCCTCTCCTCTCATAATGTATTTACATAAATTGTCAATATGCACAGTTTAATTTGCATTTTTTGTGCTATACATTATTTATTTGATTTCCCAATGTATCACTTTTTTTAATATGTTATTGTTTTTATGTTTTTAGTCAATTTGTTTTATCTGTTGAAATCACTTCATAATAAAAAACAGTTTTATCTGTAGAAATCACTTCATTTTAAAAACACTGTTTTATCTGTTGAAATCACTTAATATTAAAAACACTGTTTCATTTGTTGAAATCACTTCATATTAAAAGCATTTTGCACTGAGAAATATTTGAATATGGAAACATTATTAACTGAAAACCATTCACTGTTTATGTATTAAAGTCTACAGCTCTATTTCTCATTGACTGTTCAACCTTTGATTTCTATAGTTCAAATTCTTTTTAAAGTGTCTTTCTGCAGCTAGAAAGATTAAACAGTTTTAATAAGATTGAACTGTAAATCAAACATCAAACAGTCAACAAGAAATGGGCCTTAAAGTGCCATAATCACAGGCAGTTATAAGTATAACTCTGATGAATAAACTTTTCCACAGGTTCGGAAGAGGATCAGGAAGCAACGGAGATGCTCGTTGGTAATGCACAGAATCTCATGCAGGCTGTCAAAGAGACAGTGCGTGCAGCCGAGGCAGCGTCTATCAAGATCCGCATCGATGCCGGGTACACAATTCGGTGGATGAGGAAGCGGCCATGGTACACATAGTTGTGTTGTTCACCACTGCAGTCTGGCTCCCACGCTGGGAGAGTATACTCTGTGTATTAAGTGCCTACCGCATAGTCAGTGTATCGTATGGTCATGTATGGGAATGTATTTTCATCTCTATCACAAGGTCTGGTTCAGTGTGAAGAGATCACATTGTTTGCCATTTGAAACAAAACAGAAAGTAATGGACTGGGTCATATGAGGATAAAACTTTTAACATCTAGAATCAAGATATTGAGCCACATTCTGTTTTCCTAATCATGTTCCAGCATCTAAATGTTTCTTAGTCGTTTGACCACAGGCATTTACTACATAGGATTCATGTCTAACTGTTGGTTTATAAAGCTTTATGATTAAAATTTATGGCTTATAGAGGCTTAAAACTTGACACCACACAAATTCCATATAGCATCAAGTCTCTAGATATTAAGCTTTAACTTGATAGATTAAAAATCTTTTTTAATCATACCAACGATCTTGATTCTGAAGGTTTTATTTTTATGGGCCCATGTGGTTACGTTATGGTCTTATTATTATGTATGGTGCATATGATTTAGACTAGTTGTCATAACTTACAAACTATTATTTTTAAATATTTGCTGTTATAATATGTAATTTAGATTTTATATCTCTTATTTTTAATTATGCCAAAGATAATTTATATAAGCATGAAGTTATTATTTTATTAATTAATGTGTTAGGCAAATAATTTTATTGAAATTAATATATGTAAACAATTTTTAAAGATAACATGTTATTAAATATTTTTAATGATTTTAGCATAAACTTGTTCGAATGAAGGCAGAAATCTCAAAATAAGATTGTTTTCATGCATAAAAAAGTTTTAGTAGTCTCCCTTGCCTATTTTTATGTCTCATACTTTTAATAAGAGTTTGCCAGTTCTTTGATGACATTACAAAACCTTTTATCGACCAAGTTCTTTCATGTAGCATGTTATGAAAATGTTTAATTTACTGCTGAGATATTTTTAACTCTTTTGCTGGGTGTCATTTGTTTTAGGGAATGTATTTTATCAGAAATTATCCTTGAGATATTTCATTGTGCAATAAATGCAATGTATTCATTGCTAAGAAAGAAACCTGATTGTTATCAACATTATTTCTTTTACACTTCTCATGGAAATTCATATCATGGTTACAGGAATAATGCATATTAGAAAAACAAAATATGAAAGTTTATTGCAGTCGTAGGAAGATATTTAATAATTATAAATTACATTAGTGTTCAGAATGAATGCAGTCTGTGGTTTAATTTAACATATTTTCAGGCTCAGGGAACAGTTTTAAAAATTACGTACTGAATGGTGACATTCTGATTCAATGGGTAACTAGTTTTTCATCATATTTGTTAGTGTTGTCTTAGGGAATTGTTTACAATCTATTTTCTGGGGCCTTTTTTAAATCTATAACCAGTTAAACAATTATTGTTATAAATAGAATGTTGAATCATAATGGATTTAACTTTAATTTTCTTGGGTTATTCATAAGTTGTGCTAAATATATCTCAAAAGAATGACCATCTAAAACATTTCTTAATCAGTTATATACTGAACAGCAAGAGAAATGCAAATGTTTGTTCATATCAAGTTTAATCAAATTAGACAAAAAATTCATTCATGATAACTGTTCAATTAAAAAAACACTACACTTCTCTGCACATGCATTCAGTAAGCAAAACATCAAACATAAAAATATGGTTAACTTCTATTCAAACATTGCAAAAATTTGAATTTCTTTTGTTGTTCAGTATAGTTGAACTTAATTACTTTAAAAATAACCTCAAATAATTACAAAATAAATATTGATCTTTAATAATTTGTTTATCTCTTGCGCTGCAAATGTAAGTGAAGATTTGTGCATTTCCTCATCTTTTTATGAGATAATTTGTACATAAAATATTTGCTTGTAAGTAAACTACTGCTGTGTGCCAAGTTGATGTAAATTAATAAGGAAATACATCGATTCAAATGGTGCTACTTTTTAAAGTGTTTTGTTTGAAACATTGAAAATCAACTGATTTGAGCTTGTTTTTCTGTTAGCCTGTTTGAATTAATTATGTTAATATATGTTTTGTTTCAGTTCCCTTTTATTTCCCTTTTACCAAGTTAATCATTTTTAGTTAAAACTCATTGATCCTGAATTTCCTTCTGTAATTCATAATTTTCTTTGCAATATGAATTTCTTTTATTAATTTTAATGTTGGAAGCAGTTTTTCTCTGAGAAAATACATAATTATTTTTTTTCACTTTTCTGAATTCTGTTTCAGTTTGTTTTAAAAATTGATTTGTATATAAAAGGTTTTTCATTGTAATTTTCAATAGTAATTAATATTTGAGTTAATTTATAAGTTATTTTATTTTATGTTTGGTTAATTTAATAGTTATTATATTTTATAGTTGTTTAATAGGGTTTTGTGTTTACTTGCTGAAATATCTTCAAACATTGATAAATATTGTATTTTTTCTGATAAAATCTGCTTTGGAATGTCTTGTTTATTTAAACTATTTTATTTTATGACTTAAGAATACATGATGTTGATAGTATTTGCTAATGTAATTTACTATTATAGTATTGTTATAGTCATTTCAATGTGTTTTAAACGTGGCATAGTGGACATTAGAGGTATGTAGACGTATGAAATATACTTGTTGCTTTTATATATTGCAGTACATTTTTACTGTTAGATTGCATGCACATATTTATTATTTTATGATTTTTCAATAAACTGTGATTTTCATAAATTGTTTTTAGTTTTTGCATAATTGGGGAGTAATCGTGTTTTGTCAGATTTCGATGACAGATAAGCACTTGAGCACATGGGGACTGTTTGGTTAAGGGGGGGGGGAGGGCAGATTTGTCTAAAAGTGTACACAGATAAAAACACAAATACCCATTTCTAAAAATAAATTCTTGATTTGCCCGAACTTCCCCCCACCAGTTTTGTACAAATTTGAGAGGGCATTCATCCCCACCCCCTCCCTATGTCCCCTGTGTGATACGCCTATGGATAAGCAGTTATGGCATTGCACTACCTAATATGTGTTAGGCCATTTTTCCATTCTGAGGTGCAGTTTGGTCACAGAATCAGTCATTTAGTAATTATGAATATTATCCTATTATTTGTGTCTTGTTCATATAGATAAATGGTGACAATTGTAAACAGGCCCTTTGTCATTTATTTGATATACCGAACAGCAAAAGAAATGCAAATGTTCAGATCCAGTTTAATCAACTTAGATGAAAAATGCTTACAAACATGAAACTCATGCTGTGCATGCTTTACACTTCTCTGCACATGCCTCTAGTAAGCAAAACACACTATGTCAAAATATGGTCAACTTTTATTCAATCAGACATTGAAAATTAAATTTGTGCTTCTTTTTCTGTTCAGTATATTGATAATTCTGGAAAATGTTTAGCATTTAAAAAAACTTGCCATGTCCAAAGTTTGGATAAGTAAAGAATACTAAATAAATTGATGGTGATATGCATACCATTGTATTACTTCAACAATGTAAAGGGGTTTAATCCATTTTAGATAAACTCTGTATGTTTTCATGGTACGTTTTTTTTAAATCTCCAGTATCCACATTTTGCATTGTTTTGGCAAGTTTTGTAAAATGCCTTTTCACTTAGGACATCAAAGGTGAAAGTTCTGATGAAAAAACTTTGCACTGGTTATGCACTGATAACAAAACTAGTAGCGTATGTGTAGCAACAGGATAGTAGCATATGTGTGGCAACAGGATAGTAGCATGTGTCGCAACAGGATAGTAGCATATGTAGCAACAGGATAGTAGTGTATGTGTGGCAACAGGATAGTGTGTGTGGCAACAGGATAGTAGTGTATGTGGCAACATGATAGCGTATGTGTGGCAACAGGATAGTAGCATGTGTCGCAGCAGGATATTAGTGTATGTGTGGCAACATGATAGTAGTGTATGTGTGGTAACAGGATAATAGTGTGTGTGGCAACAGGATAGTTGTGTATGTATGGCAACAGGATATTAGTGTGTGTCAACAGGATAGTAGTGTATGTGTGGCAACAGGATAGTGTATGTGTGTAAACAGGATAGTAGCATATGTGTGGCAACAGGATAACGTGTGGCAACGATAGCGCATGTGTGATAACATGGTAGTATTAGTAGCGTATGTGTGGCAACAGGATAGTAGCGTATGTGTGGCAACAGGATAGTAGCATATGTGTGGCAACAGGATAGTAGCGTATGTGTGGCAACAACATACTTCATCATTATAGAATATAGTAACAGCCTGAGTTGGGATTTGTCTTGAGATCAGTCCCTTTCATTGGAATTTTTCTTTCAGCCATTGGTTCACTACTAATGCAACGAAGGCTGTGGTATGTTCTATCCTTGTCTGTAGGAAGGTGACTGTTAAAGACACCTTCCTGCTAATCAGAAAAGATAGCCTATTTTGTGGTATTGTAGCAGGTTTGTTAGAAAAACTGTGAACTGTGTGTCACAAATACATTCGACCCCCTTCTGTCACCCCCTTTTCCGTCGTTTTACAAAACAAAGGAAAATGGATGAAGGATATTGATTTAAGATCTAAAAGTTTAGTTACTAACAGACTGTGTCTAAAAATTAAACCACCTATTGAAAATCCTAAATTACAGGATATGTGTGATAAAGTGCTTATTAAAATGTCTATGGATCTTAACAATGTGCTTATCAAACACTACAAGAGTACTCTTTGTACAGTGAAAGACAATTATGAGGCTGCACTATCTACATTGAAAGTTAAAGTGACTCAGACAAGTTTCCACATAATACTTGAATCTATACAGAAACACCAAGATAAAATTAGATATTTCATGCAACGTAAAAACCAACGTAAATTTGAAACCTTACATCATCAGTGTTCCACTCTTGTTAACTCTGATGACACTTGTAAAAAGACCAGAAGATTTCACAGGTATAAAAATAAACACACTGCTTACAAAGCTAAAGTGAATAAAACTGCTTCCATTACTAATGGAAAGTTCATCTTTAATGTCAGTTCTAAAACCCTCAGTTAAGCGGAAACATGCCTACTCAGTAAGGGACTCTCGTTTTGTCCACTCCCTCCTCGATATGATCAGGTGAGGGAATTAGAATATCTTAAAGCTTTCCACCTTAGACTTAGACTTTCAGAATTTTTCCTTAATAAAGAAAGTGTGCTTACGTTACCACCTTCATTATATATACCCAAAACGTGGACGCGGTTATGCTCTTGACTTATATAGCCAATATCAAGTGAGATATATTCGCAATCACGAGGAACCTCATATTAGGGACAATCTGACTAAAGTAGAGCGGGTTGCATAAATTGCAGAATGCAATATATAGGACAAACCACTCAACAATTTAGTACCCGTCTCAACAATCACCGACACAATATTTTATACAATAAACAATCCAAAGCACCCCATGTGGCCCCTCATTTTAACATAGCAGGACACAGTTATAATTGCACTGTACTACAGAAAATTGTTAATCTGGACAAAACTAAATTGAACATTGCAGAAGCACTCTGGATACACCGGTTGAACACAATGTGGCCTGATGGGCTCAATGAGTATGACCCAAGCAGTAACTGATTTTGTCTTTGTTGCTCCATCCAGTCAGCTTATCCTGTGATTACAGTACTAAAGTACTTGCTTTTTATCTGAACTGTTTTAATTCTACCTATTTTAAGGCTTTTTAGGTGAACTGTTTTAACTCTACCTATTTTAATGCTCCTCTCCTGTTTTGTTTAATTTCCCCTGAAGATGTTGACAATTTGTCAATGAAACGCTGGGAATATTTTTAAACTATTTAAATTAATAGCACACTGGGCAATTTTTTCATAAACAATAATGGAAACACCCCCAGAAGCCATATTTCATAATCATGAAATTTATCACAGAGGGTAAATCCTCTAATATTAATATTGTCAGTTTCCTTCAGAACATGTTCCTAAAGAGAATCTACAAAAGGATTATATTTTTGAATTGGTTTACTTAATTCATCAAAATTGGGCCTAAGCCCACGACAGTTCAATTGAATAAACGCATTTGCCATTAGGGTAGAGCCACAGGTTTTATTTTAAAAAATTTCCTTAGGAGGTTTGGGTGGTGATCTTGATAACTGTGAGGAATATTCAGTGGATATCCATCTCATCACCCACCTCTGCCTCCAAAAGGTTAAAAGAATTGCTGGTCGGAATCGATCGAAGCTCAATGTTCTTCACTCGACCCGAGCAGCCATCTTTAGAATTTTAGTGTCGTTTCCTGACTGAGGGATACTGGGACCCAGCACCCCAGCATTCTACCTCCTTGGCGAATTAGCAGAACCCAAAAACAGTTGAGTTGTTTTAGCAACAACGGATTCTTTTTCTTTTGACCAACTTTTGTTGCCTATTTCTCAGCTTTCTGAATGTATCGCCATTTCAGATCAGTGTTAGTGGAAATACTTCTGGTGGAGACAATGACTGCAACTGCATAGAACATCCCTACTGCTACAGATGTTCCCATCTCCACTAGTTTCGTAGGAATCTTTTCCCAAAATTTCATGTTCGGCCGCCATCTTTAAAAACGACCACCTGTTCGTATTTTATTGAATAAATATTGATATCTTTATAACTACAAAACCGATTTATATTTTTTAAACGGCATTCTTTTGGTATTGATTTAATCTATAAATCACTTGTTTTATTTATAAATTTTCAACAGTTTTTGGACTATAATCGCTTTAGTGTAAAATAATGTTTTCAATTATTTCGAATAAACGATAGGACGAAAACAATTATTTACTTTATTTTAACAGTATAACTTGTTTTTTTAAATTATATTTAATTGTAAAATGAACTCCTGATCTTCATCATTGTCTTCCTAAGAAGATTTGAACACGATAGCTTCAGTTTCATCATCATCAGATTCGTCACTTATGGGTAACTGTCTTTCATTTGGAAGCCCATTTTTAGTGATGAATCAGATGACGGTGAATCTGAAGCTAATGTGTTCGAATCTTCCAAGGAACTGTGATGAAGAGGAGGAATGCCTTTGAACTAGCAGAATTAAATGACAAATAAATATAATTATAAAGTCAAGTTCTACTGCTAAAATAAAGTAAATAATATGTATATATATATATATAATTACATTTTGTAAATACACATTTGTTATAAATACTTGGATTGGTCCAAATGACATCATGTGACTTAAAAAAACAACGTTC
>JAULBS010104431.1:0-15721 GCA_032355785.1 Symmetromphalus regularis
TAAGCAGCAAGGGGTCTTTTATATGCACCGTCCCAGACAGGACAGCACATACCACGGCCTTTGATAAACCAGTTGTGGACCACTGGTTGGAATGGAAAATAGACCACTGAGAAGGATCGATCCGACGACCGACCAGTTCACAAGCAGACAAGCTACCGTTTGAGCTAGATCCCGCTCCTCTTTCAGCATTTACAAGTTTCCAACTCTGAAAAAAATACATCTAGAAAAAAAGAAAATTGAGTCTGCAGCAAAAAAAAAGTGCTGTGTGTAATTTCAGGGTTTGCTGTACTAAGTATGGGGGGAAATGTACAAATGTTACACATTTATCCAGTATATTGTTTGTACAGAATAATAGGTCATCAGAATGTTATACAGATTTTAGGTTTTCTTTCCAGGTTTATTTTCATCGATCATATGTAATAAGCAAAAGCAGAAAAGTTTGGTATAATTATTTATCTCCACATTTACTACACTTACCTATTGGCTTGGGTATTGCCAACGCCATAAAACAATCAAAGGGGAGACTACCCAATGACCAAATGATAGGATGGACTTTTTGTTGAAGATTCAGAGAAATAGCGACAATGTTGCAGGTGTCTGTACGAACTGCTGTCCGTCTGAAACATAATAATAAATTTAATGTAAACTTTAAAAAGTTCCTAGTCTTAACAGTAACATCATCATTAAAAAAAATAATGGATTTAATTTCGTAATTTACGAAATTGTATGAGAAAACACTGACCAAACAGGAAATTAAAAAAACTGAGATATTGCACTTTCCATAATGTATATAATCTTGAACCAATTTACTGATGGAATACTTGTGCGAGAATGCAGATTTGGCTCCAAACACTTTATTCAGCACAGGAATACATTCGACAAAAGAGTTCTAGGGTCAAATCAATGGGAGGACTGGTAAAATATTCTATATTTTAAGATATTAAAGCACTATTGTGTTTTCCAACTACAAAGTGGATTATGTTCTATTTTTTTTTATGTAAATAATTTAAAAAAAGGCAATTTTGATGACAAAGCAGTATTCACGTGCCCTGTCCCTGTCATGAGTGGCTCATAGAGGATGAAGATAGTTGGTTCGTAGTAACCATGAACACAAGAAACAGAATTATACAGAGACAAAACAATGTTTATGTACCCAGCCCATGTCATGAGTGGCTCATAGAGGATGAAGATAGTTGGTTCGTAGTAACCATGAAGAAACTGGAAATCCTTCACGTTGGTTATCTTCTCGTCAAATTTCCGAAGGTCGATCATATACGATGACAGAATTGGCGACTTGGCCTGCGTGCCGCTAAAATAAAGGAAAGAATTGTTTAACCATTTTGTGTCTAAGCTAAAATAACACCAAGGACTGAGCAACATGTTATGTAATCAGGCTGTTTGTTGATAAAAAAATTAGGTGATCCCTGGGTGAGCATGTTTTCGGGATATTTTCAGGTGTGATATTATAGGTTACTGTAACTATGTAATATTTTAGGCAACAATGAATATATGAATAAATACTAGTTATTGTGGTAAACACTAGTTATGTGTCTTGTCTCACGTTTCCTGGTGGCGCTGACTGTTCTTACCAGGCGCACGAAAATTTTACTTTTTAAGGGGGTTAGATGCGCACGTGTTTGTTCGCCTAAAAAGTGATTTTGGCCTAGCCTTTAAACAAAAGGCCTGTGTAATAATATTGGCATGAAGTGTGCATTCATATTCATAATGTCACAAGATTTATTGGCATGATGTGTGCCATTTATATACTATTAGGTGTCAAATATATTGTATTTGCAACTCATGGTCTACAAAAGAAACGTGCGATTTCCACATAATCTATTCAAATTCTAATTATTAATTAAAATTAATTATTTATTATTATAATTTATGCACTCAACAAAAAGGATAGCATTTACTATGGCCTTTGTTTCACTGGCCTATTAAAAAAATGACCCATCACATTTAAAAACATGCAATTTGTTTTTAATATATTTTTATTACAAAATGAAGTAAAATTATTGGACATTCCTTTAAAGTAAACGACACAGTGAAAATAAACCTACGTTCCGCCATAAAGAGATTCCATGTTTTCGACAATGACGTCTCGACGGAAAGGCAGGATGACCATCCGAGTGCCGAATGCCAACATGGCCGCACATCGTCCATCTGGGTCAACACGCAGAGTCGGGATATAATGAGGGTTATAAAATCCATCCTGTTGAGAAAATAATTATAAAATAAACACTTATTTACAAGTAATCAACATGCAGTGTAGTAGAAAGAATGTCGGCTTGTCGGACATTGTCATAAAAACAACCAAATGACATTCTGCACTTAAATGTCGGACATTATGTCCGATATCACAAAATCCTGAAAAATTTGAAAAGGAATCAATGAAATGACCAACCTTCGTTATTGTTATGAGGGCCGCCATGTTTAAAAATGTCCGCATGTTGATCTTTCAAGCACATGGATGTAAATAAGCAATCGATAAGAAACCGAACAAAAATACACGACAAACATACATGTGTATAAATGTTTTTATCACAGTAATATGAAAAAAGTTTGCTGTCAAACGTGACACTAAAATGTCAGACGTAAAATACTTTTACGTCTGACATTTTGTCTGACGTGGCAAAAAAAGGTTTCAGCTACACTGAGGATGTAATTAAATATTTTTTTAAGACTGATACTTAATGTGTTTGCATTAATTTTGTAACTGACATTAATACCCACTGACGTCCCATTGCACTTTAAAAACATTTACATACTTTGAGGTCAATCTCTTCAAATTGGTGGAGGGACGACGTTTTGAGATCATGTGTTCCAACATCGTATTCGAGAACAGAAAGCTGAAAAAATATATTATATATATTAATTTTAAAATAACCCGTAATAAATAAAAAATGTATGTACCCTCAAAATAACTGTGTAATAAAGGGTTGGGGAAATATAAAAATATAATAAATTAATACGGAAAAAGAATAAAGTTTGTTTTATTTAATGACACCTCTACAGCACACTGATTTTCATCTTATCATCGGCTATTGGACATCAATCATATGGTCATTCTGACATATGTATTAAGAGGAAACCCGCTGTTGCCACATAGGCTACTCTTTCCAATACGCAGCAAGGGGTATTTTATATGCACCATCCCACAGACAGGATAACACATCCTTTGATAAACCAGTTGTTGATCACAGGTTTGAACGGAAAATAGCCCAAATTGCAAATGGGTCCACTGAGAAGGATCAATCCGATGACCGACCGGTTCACAGGCAGACACACTACCGTTTGAGCTACATCCCGCTCCTTCATGTACCAGTTGCAGACCACTAAATGAAATAGAAAATACTCCATTTTTATGGGTGGGTTGGTTTGTTTTGTTTAATGATACCACTAGAACACACTGATCTACCAATCATCGGCCATTGGATGTCAAACATTTGGTGAGCCGGCCTCAAGGCTAGTAGGCACTGAGATCAAATCTCAGTCAAGGCATGGGATTTATGATCTCAGTATTGACTCCAACCCAGAGTGAGTGCTCCACAAGGCTCAGAAAATACTCAATGCATTCACCGAGACCAAAAGAATAACCCCATGCATATCAACCCCACCACTGCAGCCCTTGAAATTTGCAACAGCAATCAGCAGTGCCATTGCAAAATTTATCTGTGACAGTATTTTTATCATTATCAGATATTTAATTTGTTATTATTTGAAACTATATTGCAGTCGCAAGATGATCTGAATTTCAAAGGCTGCCACTGAGCAATGTGAAACACTGAAAGACAAATTAGTATTCCTGATGAATTTTGACAATTGCAATAACCACCAAGCTACAACTTGAAAAACATTGATTGTAAACTCAAATTATTTTCATTCACAAACCATGGTTCATCAGTCATTATCAAGTTGATTTCGAAATTATGATTTGTTGTCTCAAATTAACATTTTGTTGTTATTGCTATTACCAAGTTAACCTGGTATACTTTCTTTGCATAACCACAACAAAAATCCTGATTAAGAAAGGCTAAATAATTTATTTAAAATAGAATCAAAATAATTTTAAACAAGCTGAAATAATTTAAATCCGTAAAATAATTTACATTACTGCAAAAAAACCGAACAATAACAAAACACAAAAGCACGTGTTTGTAGAGGGTGCTAGAGAAAGAAACATCCATCAAATTTATCTTTGTTTTCGTTAGTTCAAATCTTTAAGTTTTATCATAACTTCTTAAGAGAGCTATTTTTCTTTAGGATCTCTCAAATGACACTAATTATTTCCACGCATCATAAAATTGCTAACATCCAATTTCATTGTATTTAAGGCCATTTTCCTTTAGTATCTCTCAAATGACACTTATTATTTCTATGCATCATAAAACTGCTAACATCCAATTTCATTGTATTTAAGGCCATTTTTCTTTAGTATCTCTCAAATGACACTTATTATTTCTATGCATCATAAAACTGCTAACATCCGATTCATTATTTGTATTTAAGGGCATTTTCCTTTAGTATCTCTCAAATGACACTAATTATTTCTACATATCATAAAACTGCTAACATCCAATTTCATTGTATTTGAGGCCATTTTCCTTTAGTATCTCTCAAATGACACCAATTATTTCTATGCATCATAAAACTGCTAATTTCTTGTATTATAGGCCATTTTTCTCCAGTATCTCTCAAATGACACAAAATTATTTCTACGTAGCATAAAACTGCTAACATCTAATTCACTCCTTTCAGCAGAAAGATTTTTTTTTTTTAAATCCTTTTGGCAGAATTTTAAACAATTTTAAAACTCACGAAAATTCATAAAGATTATTGAAGTTGCCAGCTCACCACGGCTATCCTTACATCATTGCCAAGTCCTGTTTATAAAATGTATTGTGTTTACTATGGCATTGACTCTGCCATTGTTTCATGGACACACACTAATTTCTTCATCCACCTGTTCACATTTTAAACAGTATCACTTATCTTTAACATAATAATGCTATAATCATATATATATATATATATATATATTATCTACTGAATGCTAATTTAGTGTGTGATCTGAGAATTAATTGTATCACAGATTTGCTTAGTTTGAGAGGAAAGTCCTGCGTGCTGTGACCATGGAATCTCCATCAAACCAGCCAAGGCTTGCACCTGAAGAAAGAACATTGCTTATTTATTAATACAAGATTTATTAAAGGCACTGTATAATCTAATACATACCCAAAGAAAACATGGCTAGACATTTTTAGAAAATTATTTAATATCAAAATTAATATATATTTATGACACTTCTTCAAGAAACATAAAAGGAAGAGTAATAATAAAAAAAAATGTCATTTTAAATGGAGAAGCAGAAATCCTAAAAAAAACTGGTTTTAAAATGAGGAATTTTGAAAATTCATCTTTGAGAAGGCTATATGATTTTAACATTTTACAATTTGTCTGTTGTACATCAATAAATTCTCACAAAAAGAAATTTAAAGCAATTGTGAATCATTTTACAAATGGTAAGAAAAACAAAACATTTAAATAATTCACTACAATATAAGATTTAATGCAGTGGTTCCAAAACCTCTTTCTTGGTATTAGGTATACTGCAAATTCAAAAGATCAATTGATCTAACACTGTAACGTAAGTGTTCGTGACTTAGAATTTTTCATAGAGATTTAGTAAAAACAAAAAAAAAGTATTACTTTAGATGTCGCCCTATTGCCCCTTTTTTCTCAATGTCCTCCTTGATCATTTCACCACTCCCAAGGAGGGCGGTACTGTCCACTTTGGAAATCACTAAAATTTAATGCAACTTTTATTACCAGTATGCTTCTTTAAGCAAACAGTAAAGTTTGTTTTATTTAACGAAGCATCTAGAGCACATTGATTTTTATCTTATCATCGGCTATTGGACGTCAACCACATGGTCATTCTGAGATATGTATTTAGAGGAATCCCGCTGCCACCACATAGGCTACTCTTTTTCGATAAGAAGCCAGGGGTCTTTATATGCACCATCCCACAGACAGGACAGCACATACCACGGCCTTTGATGAACCAGTTGTGGATCATTGGCTGGAACGGAAAATAGCCTATAATGCAAATGGGTCCACTGAGAAGGATCGATCCGACAACTGATTGGTTCACAGGCAGACACGCTACCGTTTGAGCTTCATCCCACTCCCCTTTAAACAGACTAAATAAGCACGTACCTCAGCATTATGCGTCAAGAACTGCAACAAGCTGGACAGACAATATAGAGCTGAAACACAAATAGAAATATACAACTAATTATAATCTTTTAACAATTCAACAACTAACATGATGTCATCTGATTTGCTTTTCTTCGAATGTACATTACAGGCATGGGAATTGGAAAATGTAGCCGGGAATATACTGAGAAAAAATATAGGTGTAGTTGATACATTTATTTTAAAAAACATTTTATTATATTTATTATCTATGAATTTTAGACACCGAAAAAATGAAAACATCTAATTATTAATTAAAAATAATTTTTGAAAAAGATTATGGTTGTGGTCCTTTATTTTGCTCTATAGGGAAGCACACATTTGTTTAGGCAGGGGCAATGGAACAAAATTCATATTGGAGAGGCTGTGAACATCAGAAGTTGCCAGTGAATAATTCAACGATGAATAAGGAACATATTTATGGGAATTATTGGAGGTGTGGGGGGTGGTGGCTGAAGCCCCCACTGCACCTCATGGTTCCAACGCCCCTGCAAGGCCTAATCATACTCACTAGTTTTCTCAGTGGGAAGAGGCTGTTGTAAACAGTGTAGTAGAGCACTTCCTATTTCCAATTCAGTATCTGTATCAACCTGAATATACATGTAGAACAAAGCCATGTAATAAACAAACACAAATAAATCCCTAAATTTAAATAAATAAATTCTAAAATCATAAACAATAAAATCAGAATTATGTCCACAAAAGACAGCACTAGTTGACAACACTATAAAGTTCTGACCAGCATTGATGCTGTAATTCATATTATCTTGCCTCCATGTAAAATTCTTTAATCCTATTGGTTGTTTGAGGGTTGACAAAAAGCCGTATACCCCTGTGGGAGGAGTCAATGTTTTTTGTACCCCATCTGTAATTTTCAACAATTTACTGTCACCCCAATTATATTAAAAACAAACTTCAATTAAATATATTTGCCGAGACAAATACCGATTAACTAACACTCGGTTGATATTTTACAAACACGAGTAGCGAATTCTATTTATCCTATTTACTTACAATATTACAAAACAACATGTCTGCTGCGTCGCCATCTTTATTACATCCATGATGTCATATATAAAAATGTCATTACTAAATATGTAACAATTATCGGCAAAACCAGTGAGGTATAAACGTTTACTGCTTTTTTACTGACGAGGTATAATTTGTACAGTTTCAGCCACTGATTGAATGCTAATTTAAGTGATAATTTAAATGAGAATCAAACTTAGTCTACCACATATGTTAAATATGTATTTTTATACCTTTTTGAGATTCCCCTCTGGAGGTATGAATACCCCTTACTTTTGTACTAGGAAGTCTGAATACCCTCATTTTTACTGAGGATGTGGAGCACAGGCATTGTCTAAACTAACACACAAAGATCTTACATTCTGTGTCTGGCGGTTCAGCCATCTCCTCCTCTTGTTCCACCTCCATGATCGGAGTCTTGCTGGCATCCACGCCCACTTCAAGAACCGAACCTTTCTTTGATGTCATGGTGATGCTGTGCCGACTTGGAATGTCCGACATGAAATCTTTCTCTGACTCTGCAACTGCTGGAAATTTAATTTTCAAAATATTTTCTTCATAATTTGAATAAAAATTTGATCATTTGTTTCATTTCAAAAACCATTTAACTCTTTGTCATACTACACCCAGAATACTTTTTTTTTTAAATGATGGTACCATCTGACGTGATGTAGAGTATAGAAGAAAAGTTACAGATAAAAAACAATGGTGCTCTCTGATATGATATAGAATATAGGTTCACTTTCAGTATATACACACCTTCACTTTCTGTTTTCTCCTTCTCCTTTCTGATACTTTTCTCCTTTTCTCCTTCCAATCCTTTCAGTAGCAATGTTGTTGCTAGGATGCTCCTAGCAATCCTTTCTAAACAATCCTAAAACAAAAATTTCACAAATTTTAAAATAAAATATTGCTTAATATAAATGTACTAATAGAATCTATCACCGTTGTGAGGTATAGACACAGCAATTCCAACCCAAGGGAGAAAATTTGCTTGTGAGGGCCGAGATTTACCGAGGCCCTTACAATAACTGTTTCTCCCGTGGGTTGCAATTGCCTTATCTATACCTTACAAACGGTGATTGATTCTTTTTCTTGCCCACTTAATTGTAAAAGCAAAACTTTAAAAATAAAAAAATAAAAAATGTATTCCCCGCAACATGATGTTACATTGTACTTTTCCTTGTTTTAGTGACGTCATTTGCATTTTTACAATGTGTAATGATGTCATATTAAGTATAGGCATTTCATTTTTTTTTTTATTAAGCTGAAAACACATATAGTGGTACCTGTCTAAACCGGATCTCCTTCAGAACCCAACATTTATTTGTTTTTCAAAGTAATCCGGTATTCCTAGGATTTCCATTTTGGTCACTATTTTATAAATATTTGGAGTTATATGTATTTTCCCTTGTTGGGAAAACTCGTAAATCGGAATCGGCCAAAGTATTCCAAAGATCCTGCAGTATGAAACATTGGTTTCGGTACCAATTTAGAATCTTTAATTAAATTAATGTTCAGTGACAGTTTGATATGTCTTCATTTAGCTACTGGTCGTGAGAATTTCTATGACCATAAAAGAAATAAAATATGAAATGACTACTAGTATACTGTTCGTATCTAATGTACTGTATGTTTGTGTGCATTTTTTAATTCTTGCTTGAGTGTTTTAACAATGAGCTTGCTTAATTCAAACAAATTTGATTATTTAGATTGGGTCTATAATGGACAGTATTAAGGTTATAAACAAGTAAGTTGGTAAATCTATTTTTTTTTAAAACTAATTATTTTAATCTCTATGTATATTGGCTCTGTGAAACTTATTGTTTTGTAACACAAGCATAATTGACAGTCACCACACCACTTACAGTCCAGCTTAAACACTGCAATGGAGTGAAAAGATTACAGGATTAAACGCATACTCCCAAGGACCCTTAATTAATTTCCAAACAAAGAATTAATTTCAAATATAAACATTTAATTTATCCATAGAAATACTTCATTCAACTACTTACATAACCACTGCATCTCACTTATTATCAATATTTTAAAAATAATAATGAATTATGCTCACAGACAGATAAATAGAAAAATAATGTTTTTTTTCTGGTGAAGGAGGTGTGATGATTATATTTTGAGTCATGTGATGGGTATTCCCCCATTAGCCATTGTTTTGCATTGTCTGAATATTTTTGAAGCTGCAAAACATTTCTTGAAATCTTAAAATTTGAAGAATTCTAATTTTTAAATGTGAAAAAAATTCCAATCAACTTGGCATGAAATTCCCTATACCATGGTTAAGTTAAAACGTCTTGTGTAATATGAAAGCGAGATATAGTATCACAAATGCATGTAAGTTTCATTCGTAACCAATATTTAGAGCGCAAAGCCCCTTAAATTCTGTGGGACTATGCCTTTAAAATAAATGTACAACAAATAAGACAATGAATTTAACAAATGGCTTTGACAGATGAACATGATGTGTACTTCAGAAATATGCCTAACAATAATGTACAAATTTCGAATAACAAATCACGGTAACCCAATCTGATTCGGTATTTGCTTCTACTGACTACTCAGTCTGCTTTGAAACATTGCTCATTTAAAAAAAACAACGAAAGGTTGTTTAACAACACCCATGCTACAGATGTTAGGTGTCTGACATATGGTATTCTGTGACTCATGGTCAGAAGAGGAAACCCACTACTACCACATAAGCTACTCTTTCCAATTAGCAGCAAGGGATCTTCTATATGCATCTTTCCAGATAAAACAGCAAACATGTATACTGCAACCTTTGATAAATCAGTTGTGAACCACTAGTTGGTGTAAATGGTTTACACCTACCCACTGAGCCTTTGCAGACCACTCACTATGGACTGGAACTAACATCGAGATTAAAAATCCCATGCCCTGACTGAGATTTGATCCCAGAACCTACCAGCCATGAGACCGACAGCTTAACCACTGTACCACAGAGACTGGTATTTCAAAAAAAGAAAATCTTCAATCTAACTAAAATAATAACTTACTATAAAGGTAAAAACTAATCACAAATGTTTTAAGTATTCTAAAGAAAAGGCAATAAAAGAAACTGCCTTGATTTATCTCAATGTGTGACAATGATAATGAAAATATTAGTTGATTAATCATCAACAACAAAAGACAAATACTAAATATAAAAATAACATTTCTTATTTCAAGGCATTCTATTTTAAAAGTAATTATTTAAAAAATATAATACATACATTTAAAATAAACTTTTTCATCATAATATTCATATTGCAATATGATCTACCAATAAAATATTCTTTCTAAAAGTAGAATATATATATACACATATAATTTTGAAAACCGTTGCTCATTTGAATTAATATATGATACATGTGTTATTCCGAAATAAAATAAGTTTTAGCATTTTGTTCACAATCTTGTCTCACATTGTTATGCAAATGGTCCTACACAATTATAATACAAAAAAAGAAAAAAACTGCTAATCATTTTACAAATCATTTATATGTAAGCAAAATTTTTAAACAAAATGTTTCCTTGTTGAGTTACTAAGAGATCCATCAAATGTGCAAACATGGACATTCTAATCAAGACATTGTAAATAATGTGAAACTTAAAACTATTACTGGCTAAATTAGTTGGAAATAAATTACAAATTACATGTTATATGTTTTGAAAATCAAACCATTCCACTAGCTATTTAACTATTTTACCAATCTATGCTGAACAATAAATAAATAAATACCAGCAGTGAAACACTAGACTGATGACTCAACCTGTGTGTTAATTTGTTTAGTCAAAATATACTCAATGAACTGAGTAACCAAATAACATAATATTTACAATACAAACATATATTTAAATAAAATATAAATAATATTACAAACAGCACAAAATTATCTAAATTATGTTAAAAATGTAAGTAGGTACATATACATATAGTTTCACACTTCATATACAACATATTTTAAACTGTGTTAAGAATACAGAACTAGATATATTTTTCAAACACATTTCTATTTTTACTGACTATTAAAAATAACAGTAACAATATTACTATTAATCACCAAACACTTTATATACTCCATTATCATCAACATAATATCATGCTTATACTTACCCAATTACAATGGAGACTTTCTTTTTCAATCTTTAAATGCCAAATAAAACTAGTTTAATTTGTTGCTCATTAATGTTATACATCACTTCTGTTTTAACACAATCAACACATATAATTGGGCTTAAACTATATCACCAGGTTAACAAAATGCAACTAATTGTCTGTGTGAGCAACTGTAATATTCAGTATGTAAATACTTGGGTAGCCATCTTGTAATATTCAGTATATAAATACTTGGGTGGTCATCTTGTAATATTCAATATACATATTTTTTACTTGGGTAGAAATCTTGTAATATTCAGTATATAAATACTTGGGTAGCCATCTTGTAATATTCAGTATATAAATACTTGGGTGGCTATCTTGTAATATTCAGTATATAAATACTTGGGTGGCCATCTTGTAATATTCAATATATAAATACTTGGGTAGCCATCTTGTAATATTCAATATATAAATACTTGGGTAGCCATCTTGTAATATTCAGTATATAAATACTTGGGTAGCAATCTTGTAATATTCAGTATATAAATGCTTGGGTGGCCATCTTGTAATATTCAGTATATAAATACTTGGGTAGCCATCTTGTAATATTCAGTATATAAATACTTGGGTAGCCATCTTGTAATATTCAATATATAAATACTTGGGTGGCCATCTTCATGAGCATACAGTAACAACACAAAAACATATTAATTTATTAATTAATTGTTGCAAGGTGTCGAACATTTGCTAATTTTGATGGGTTTTGAACCAAGGTCACTAGCTTGAGAATGTCATATCCTACTACTGAATTTCATTTTAAATATACTGTTTATTTTCCATGTGTGATATTTGCACTGATTTATACATGTACCAGTCTTATTTATTATATTGAATATTATATATTATTTTCCCCTATATTGTTTAGTTTAATGTATTAAATCAGCTCTTCACACTGATTTTTTAATAAAATATTTATATTAACCATGGTATGATGCCCCCAATTACTGAAATATTTTTTGTTCAATATATATTCAACCAAAAAAGACAGTATGCATGAAATCAATAATAATTTATTTCATAAATCACATGACATGCGGCAATCAGAAAATATATGCATGTGCAATGTGTGGTATAGTGTGGCACATACGCACAGTGGTTTTCAATTATGGTTAAATAGCCCATTTAAAAAATGTTCAATATTTCAATATCATACTTTGTTTTTTGGTCGAGTATATAATTCAATTATACTGCGAACTACTCAACACTGGAAACATTCTTAAATTTATTGCTATGTAAACTCTTTATAGAAATACATTTATGTTTAATAAATGTTATGCCTGTGATCTATCCTTCTCAATGGACCCATTTCCAGTTTGGGCTATTTTCTGTTCTAACCAGTGGTCCACAACTGGTTCATCAAAGGCGGTTGTATGTGCTGTATTGTTTGTGGGACAGTGTATATAAAAGACCCCTTGTTGTTTATCAGAAAGAGTAGCCTCTGTGGTGGCAGCAGGTTTCCTCTAAATAAATATGTCAGAATGACCAAATGATTGACGTCCAATAGCCGATGATAAGATAAATATCAATGTGCTCTAGAGGCGTCGTTAAATAAAAACAAACTTTACTTTAATACATGTTAATTTACTATTTACCACCAAGTCAAGTGTCTCTACGTTGAGACATTTATGTGTTCAATTATATCTGGAATGTGGCACCATGACATATCTTTGTAACACCAAAATTGTTGTTTTATACAGTTATGCGCAAACACTATTTGGGCTCGGTGAAGCGTGAGTTTTTATGGCAACAAAAATATGATAATTGTGATGTGTTGGTGTTATACGAGAAGCCAGATGTGTGAAAATCTGCTGTTGAAACACTGAGTAAGACATAGCTTCCAGCGAATTATTTATCAAACACAATATCAAATAAAACCAAGTTTAAAACACACATCTGATATGACCTTAGTTGTTTCTATTTTATAACCACCGACTCAATGTCAGATATTAAAGTGTATATAGGGTGTCCAGTAATTTAACATATTTTAGTAATAAACCATACAAATATAACCAAACACTTATAATAATAATAATAATAATAATAATAATTAAAAATAAAAATAAAAAAATAATAATATTAATAAAAATAATAATAATAATAATAATATGCTTCTGCTATCAGACATTTTAAAATTAAACTTTTAGTTTTTATGAGGATTGCCACTTTTGACTCGGACTGAAGATTTCAATACTACCATATTTATTCGAGTATAAGGTAGTCTTTTTGTCCCTCCAGAACCACCCTTTAAAACCTGAGCCATCTTATAAGCATGATCTACTGGTAAAGTCAAAATGCTGTTTTGGCAATAGCTCAGCATTGTCTGTAGACAGTAACTTAACTACATGGCGCTTTAAAAATGGCAGACAGCTAAATGTATGGATAAATATTGGACACAAATAATAAAAAATATTGAAGAGAGTAGAACTTTAAAGTTTCAGTATGTAATAAATTCATTTGAACCTCGATATAACAATGGCAAAGCATAAGGGACTATAGGACAACCTGATCAGGGACTATAAAAATCGGAGTAAGAAAAAGGGAGTGGTAAAATTTTAGACATTTCTCAGAAGAAAAATATCACGTCTTTATGTAGAAAACAGAAAAAGTAGCACCTCTACTGTTCAAACAAAATGAAAAGCAATGTGTTGACAGACAGCTGGGATGACGAAGTCTTAATCACCTGCTCACTGTCTTGTACCATCTTGTGCTACTTGTAACATGTTGTATAGAATGTGTGTTTGCATAACACTGTAAACTGTTGTAGAACACTGCTCAATCTACATACGCATACAGTGTCAGTGCTACTTTCCAAAAAGGAAGTTTTTCTATTTGTATAACCTCATGAATTGATCTACCTGTACTACAATTAAAGGACAAGTGAAATATAAAACCGTTTTGCGTTATTATTTTCATAAAGAGTATCTATAAACATCCACTAAAACAGATGAGATAAAAGAAAAAAAAAATTAAAAATTATTTTTATATGTTTTAGACGTTTAAATTTCATCCACGAACAGCAAGGTAAAACGCCATCAAATCCACCATTGCTTATCTCTCCTTTTTCGCCACGAGATGTCTCTTCTCTGTGACATACAATGGGCCAAATGATATTTGTGTCTCTAATAACTGATAGTGAAATGGCTTCAACAGTTATAAAGTTAGTATATATTCATTCTTGAAAGTCACTTCAATATCTATGTATAAATATTATTTGTAGTTAGTCTGTGGTATATTTAAAATATTTTTTTTATCATATTTATCGAAGGCTAACTGCAAAAAAAATGTCAATTTTGGCCCACTTAGAATCAGTGGAGAATCAAAGGTCTTGGACATGTCATTTCGTATACTGATGGCAGCCTATATAAAAAAGAATCTGTGAATTATAAAAGCATTCTGATTTTACATGACAATTAACTTTAAAATTCATTTTTCTCAAAAGTACCATTTTGAACATACTGTTTTTTTGCAGTCTGCCCTCGATATATTTGATTCACAGCTACATCTTCAGGACATGAAAATAACTAAAAAGACTGAGTCACTTTTACTTTCTCCTCTCATGCATTCCCCCCTCTCCCACACATTCTACAAGTGAGATGTTCTCCCATCATTAAAAAACCACTATAACTTAAGACATAAAAAAAACTCCAACAGAATTAAACCAGCACAAAATGCCACCAAACCCCACAACACCTACTACAAGTTATTTTATTCTATTACAGCTGCATCCCTCGATGACTCCTGAAACAGTTTCCATGTTCAAGGCCATACCTGCAAATTACCACACAGGTATAGATCTGCAACCATGCAGAAAATCATGCTCACTGGGTGAAAAATAGATGTAGTTATCGAGTCTGGCAGCCACATTGTAGTGTATCATATAAGTGTTTTGTTTGATGTACACGGCCCTAAATTCAAGCCAAGATATACACATGACGGATTAGCCAGCATTCATCCCATGTCAAGCTCCATCAAATCCTATTCATCTAATTTTACAGTATACCTTCATAGAAAACATGCTTGTTTGGGTTTTTCTACCTGCCTCAATGGCACAATGGTTATGCTGTCAGTCTCACAGCTGGTAGGTACAGGGATCAAATATCAAGCATGAGATATTTAATCTCAGTACCAGCTCCAACCCAGAGTGAGTGCTCTGCAAGTAAAGTTTGTTTTATTTAACGATGCCTCCAGAGCACATTGATTTTTATCTTATCATCGGCTATTGGACGTCAATCATATGGTCATTCTGACATATGT
>JAULBS010104442.1:0-15719 GCA_032355785.1 Symmetromphalus regularis
ATCGACAGCTGACTCATATTAATCCGCGGTTTATGCACAATTCACTTTTTTGTTTTTTCTAAATATTGATATAATAAGCTATTTTATGAGAATTATTGGATAAATAGAATTCGCTAATCGTGTTAGTTAATCCGTATTTGTGTCGGCAAATATACTTAATTGATTATGAAGTTCGTTTTTAATATAATTGGAGTGGCAGTAAATTGTTGAAAATTACAGACTGGGTATAAAAAAATTGACTCCACCTACAGGGGTATAAGCGTTTTTTTCCAACTGGCAAACAACCAATGGGATTAAAGAATTTTACATGGAGGCGAGATAATGATTTTTATCTTATCATCTGCTACTGGATGTCAATGATATGGTCATTCTGACATGTATTTAGAGGAAACCTGCTGCTGCCACATAGGCTACTCTTTTGCGATAAACAGTAAGAAGGGTCTTTTATATGCACCGTCCCACAGACAGGACAGCACATACCATGGCCTTTGATGAACCACTTGTGGATCACTGGTTGGAACGAAAAATAGCCCAAACTGCAAATGGGTCCATTGAGAAGGATCGATCCGACGACCGACCGATTCACAGGCAGACACACTACCGTTTGAGCTACGTCCCACTCCATTTTGTGGTTACCATGACATAACATATAAACATATGCTGCTATAAATATATTTGTATTGGAAAGTATTTAAATATTATTTTTGTGAAATGTTTAGGTTAAGAACAAGATGCCAGCTCCTGTGCAGATTACTGCAGAACAGTTGCTCCGTGAAGCCAAGGAAAGAGAATTGGAACTTGTACCACCTGTGAGTTTATATTTTTATAGTAATTAGTTTTATGTAGTAATAAACTGAATGTTATTTTATTTTTGTATCTTTGGTGGAGTTATATACTATAAAACATTTGTCAAAATGTGTAGTTTGAGGGCCATAACAATTATTATTGACTTGGGATGAAGAGTATACACCAGTGCATAACACCAATTGGAAATTTCTTAATGGGCATGACAGAAAATGCCTTACTGCCATGAGGAAATTCAAACTGGTAAAATATAATATTTGAAAGCAAGAATTAAATGTTTAAAATGTTTCTTATTAATTCTGTTCCTACTCATTGTTAAGTTTTATTTACCATATCCATTACTTATGAGTTATTACTTATTATTGTATCGATCTGTATTCCAAAATTACAGGTTCCAAAATGCAGCATTTTACGGTGACTTACACTATACAGTAGAATTTCATTGGCTCGAACACTGTTGGTGCATTAAAATCTGTTCGACCTCTCATGTAGTTCAAAAGATGCATTCAGCCATTGTCAAGTGCTTCTGTAAGCAACAATCAATCGGACAACCACGCATATTTCCATAAAACCGGCTTGGGCTAGATCGTTCGAATTACTCGAGTGTAACGAAGTCGCCGTCAGATGTCTGATCAGATATACACGTACATTTGTAATAATTATTAATAACTGCAAAATAAACAAAATAACAAACACATTATAAATCTGTTTCTAGAAATATTGATTGATTTAAAAAGCTTTATTAGGCTGCTGAAGAATCACTTTTGATACCGAGTTCTGCCAGGCGTGCCAAAGGCAAGTCGCCACCTGTTTTGTCGTCTTCACATTCGTTCACAGTCTGGTCATCATTACAGCTTGGAACAAACGTGACGGAAACAATTAGCTATTGTTTTCATGTTACCTTTACTCCAAGCCTGCTGCATCAAATACATTGTGTCAAGTACGGTAAATTAGCACGTCTATGTTTCTATCTGCTGCTTGAAATATAATTACCGACAGGTGCTAAATAAACAACATAAGCCAGCGTATGATCTAGGATTAATTTGTTCCACTTAAAGATTTTAATTCCGAATTTATAATAACTTACTTGGTTATTGACATGAAAGGGTCGATGAAAAATTAATAATTATTTATTTCATATTTCTTCAGATAGATTTAGCTGTTCGAGTTAAACATGTTTGATTTTACTTTTCTGACCAATAAATTGGTTTGAGAGAAAGCTTCTGTTCTACTCCAGGGGTATTTGACGGATCAGCAATAAAATAACAGGGTTTAATAGAGACTGAAACAGGACTTTATTCTTGGTTCGACAATACCAGTAGGTTGGGCGTTCGAGCCAACGGAATTCTACTGTAGATGGTTTGAAAGCTTCCTATGTTTATAGACATTCTAGCAAATTAGTCAGTTGGTACAACCTGACTAATTAATGAACATTGATAAAAGTTCCCAACACTATAGCCTATGTTGTATATTTGTGTTAGTTAATTAAATATTGTAATATAGGAATAACATAACATAGTAAAGACATGCACTTTTCCAAATCTGTAGTAATTTTATTACTTTTTGTATACATGTACATTATCTATTGTTATAAAATTTTCATTTTTTAAATCTGGTATTTCCTTTTATTCTAGCCTCCAAAACAGAAGATCTCTGACCCAGATGAGCTTGCCAGTTATCGTATGAGGAAACGAAAGGTAATTCTTTTCATCTATTGCACAATCACTATTCAAAATACCAGCTGCATGCTTGCAAGAATACATGAAGATTTTCCAAAATTAAGAGAAGTTATTTGAATAACATGCAGTGCAATCTTGGCATGTAGTTTTACTCCAGTTAGGCTTATTTGCTGGTGAAGACGTAATTTTATTTTTATTATTATTGTAAGCCTATGTAGTTATTGCTGTTACTCATTATCAAGTACATTTTTTTCTCTGAACAAATTCTTCCAAATCATAGCCTTCAGAATGAGACTAAGGTAAATTAGAACTCATAATTGTAGGTAGTCATAATCAAAAGTGGCAAATCTTACAGGCAGTTTAAACTAATTTTTTGTTAGTTGATATAAAATGTCTTGTTATTTTCACACCATATACAAAGGTGAAAAAATAATTTTGTATAAAGTTGATTCAAATCGTAATTATAGTTTTATAATTTGCTATATTAAAGTAGATTACATTTTGTTAATCTAATTAAGCTAGTAAATAATTATTAATGTTTTCTTGTTTATGCGTAGTGGTCAGATTTACCTTACGAACATGGTTAGAAACTAATGCACACCCCTTCACTCCAGACAAGTAAAAGTCATTGGGGACAAGAACAATTTAAATCACATTACTCCCCAATGTCAGTAGATATGTTTCAGTCTTGTATTACTTAAAGTTGGGGGGTGAAGTTATAGTGACATTTTAGGATATTAACTCCATGTTAAAGTAAATATTTGTTAATTTGTACCTCTGATAAAAAATAATGGATTTAGTTATTATTGATTAAATTTCCTTCAGTAATGTTGTCATTTGTTTCAGGCCTTTGAAGATAATATTAGAAAGAACAGATCCGTGATGACCAACTGGATAAAATATGCTCAGTGGGAGGAGAGTCAAAAAGAGCTGCAACGGTATAATCAACTATTTTACACTAAACTTTCAAATAAAGTCTCATTAGACAATAAATAAAAAATTGCACAAATTGAAGAAAAAAGCAAAATTAAACACATTTAAATATTTTTCAACATTTTTTGTTCAAAAAATAAACATTGTTTTTTAATTTCCAAACATGAAAAGATTTTGGTGTAATGAAACTTATTGTAATAAACATATGTATCATTTATTTTATTTTTTTGAGAATATGTACTTGAAGTTAATGAGAATAACAAATCCTTGTGAGAGTGTTACTTACACTGTGTTTTTGTATTGTTTTGAAGAGCACGGTCAGTGTGGGAAAGGGCAATGGATGTGGATCACAGAAATATTACCGTTTGGCTCAAATATGCAGAGATGGAAATGAGGTAAAATATAAAAATAAAATATTTTGTTCAGTAAAGGAAATGAAAGAATTATTTATTTAACAAGATCCCAGCACATTGTTTATTCTGTAGCTATTAGGTGTCAGACATATCGTATTTTGCGACTCACGATCATTAGATGGAAACCTGCTACTGCCATATAGGATACTTTCCGATTAGTAGCAAGGTATCTTTTATATATGCTTTCCCACAGACTTCAGAGCACATACCACAGCCTTTGATGAACCATATGTGGACCACTGGTTGGTGCAAATGTTGAACACTTACCCATTGAGCCTTGCAGGACCACTTGCTCTGGGTTAGAGCTGTATCAAGATAAAAAATACCAACCATTAGTGCAACAGCTTAACCACAGCACCTTAGGACCAATTTGTCCAGTAAAGATGCTAATATGTATGCGTACTCTCTGTACTGGCATCTGACAACATCTGTGGGACGTATCTTAACAACTGGAGCAGTTGCATCAAGTGTAATGGGTGGTCGGGTCCTCATTCAGCGGACATATTTAGACTATTTCTAGTTCCAGCCAGTTGTTCACTACTGGTGTAACAAAGGCAGTGAGGTGTGCTGCTTTTTCTGTGAAAAACTGCATACAAAGATCCCTTGCTGCTAATCATAAAGAGGAACCCATTTGATGGTGGTAGCAGTTTTCCTCTATAGAAAGTGAGTCACAAATCTGTATGTTCAAACCTCAACATCTGCTGAATAAACAATGTGATTGTGTTATTAAAAAAACATTTCTTTCCTTTCTCTGTATTGGAATCTGATAGTATCTGCTAATTGATAATGGTCACCGATATACTGCCAGCTAAACGTAGTACCATTTACTAATATTGCATCATCAAATAATGTATTTTTTTAATTGTTGTAGGTGTCGTCAGATCAATCATGCTCGAAATGTGTGGGACCGAGCAATCACAATTCTTCCTAGAGCTAACCAGTTCTGGTACAAATATACATACATGGAGGAAATGCTTGGCAATGTGGCAGGTTGGTATTTTTTTTTTAATCTTTCTCAGAAACATTTTGCCAGTATAAGACTAAAATAATATAGAAAATGAAAACAAAAATAATCATACAATATTGCAGAATTAATTTAATGCAGTTAAAAAAAATAAGTAAAACATTTGATGACTACATATGTGCAGTAATTAACTGAAACATTTTAATTTTACTCACAACATTGTAACTGGTTTTAAAAATAAGTTTTTTAAGGTACCTCTAACACTACAATAAGTTTATGATACACAGTATTGGACCTAACACAGTTATGTAAAGCACTTTGCAGTTACTGTGATGTTGCTTATTATTGTGTTGTAACATTGTTGAAATGTTGTTGTAGGAGCAAGGCAAGTGTTTGAGAGATGGATGGAATGGGAACCGGAGGAGCAGGCTTGGCACTCATACATAAACTTTGAACTTCGATACAAAGAGTTGGATAGAGCTAGAACCATTTATGAGAGATATATCCTTTTATTATGAAATAGTCTTATTTTAATGTGCATGCATAGTTGGGTTGGGTGTAATGTCTAGGTCTAGCTCATCAGTATGACTTAAATTAAATGATCAACATCCATTGATAAAATTCTGATCATTCACTGGACCAATGAGGCTCACCATCACACACCTTATTTGTTTTCCCCAACTATGTTTATGTTTGCTTGTTTTGCAATCCTATTAGTACTGGTTGTGTAGTTACACCCTTAATCCTGGCTAAGCTAGTATAATGTTGAAGCTTGTAACTGGTACAGGAAACTGCTTGTGGTTACATAGTATTTCAATCTTATTTGTTTTGGTTTTCTCCTTAACTGTTATCACTTGTAATTGTCCATCCTATTAGTACTGGTTGTGTAGTTACACCCTTAATCCTGGCTAAGTTAGTATAATGTTGAAGCTTGTAACTGGTACAGGAAACTGCTTGTGGTTACATAGTATTTCAATCTATTTGTTTTGGTATTCTCCTTAACTGTTATCACTTGTAATTGTCCATCCTGAAGTGAAGAATTGGATAAAGTATGCTAAGTTTGAAGAGAAGAATTCATACATTAACAGTGCTCGTCGAATATATGAGCGAGGCGTTGAATTCTTTGGTGATGATAATATGGATGAAAAGTTATTATTAGCTTTTGCTAAATTTGAAGAAGGACAAAAAGAAGTATGTTATAATTTTATTTTAGTTATTAATTTGCCATGAATGGATTTTTATGTTGTCATGTCAAAAAATGTGACATGCTAATCTAATAGAGTAAAAATAATTCCAAAATTTAAGCATTAATGAAAAATTGAATCGATTGTATGTGACTAAAATATTTTATTTTTTATTTAGCATGACCGATCGCGTGTGATATACAAGTACGCACTGGATCATCTACCAAAAGATAAATGTGAACAGATCTATAAGCAGTATACAATGCATGAGAAACGATTTGGAAGTCGAGCAGCCATTGAAGATGTCATAGTGAGCAAGCGACGGTTTCAATATGAAGAGGTATGACAGTTTCTTCTTGTATGAGCTCGTTCATATATGTCTTTATTTTCACAAGCATATGCCAGACTGTTTGATAAATTATTAACCTACAAATATTTTTGTTTTTTACTTTTCATTCATTATCAAGACTTTTTATGCATGGAAATATACTCAAAACTATGATATGCATCATTTGGTAATACTTTTGTTAATTGCTAAAAGCAAAACAAAACTGATAGTTTAACAAAATAAAACAGATATGTTGATTTTAAAACATTAAATATTGAAATATATATTATTGTTGTCTTAACTCTTTCACCATGACAGGCCGGTATAGCGGCTTGTAACACCTGTTCATATTTGGTGCCGAGTGTTGTGGCGTTATTATAATTAGGTGAAATGTCACATGAACATAAACACTGAGTAATGGCCACGCACATATTTCCCCATGTTTACTAATCGTTTTACAAAGTTTTTCTCAACATTTTGTTTGTATTTAAGAATGATAACTCGCATACTGTGTTGTAGCATTTGTTTATTGGATACAAGACATATACCTATGAGTCTGTGTGTTGCGGTACTGCATGATACTGTCGATAATCCTAAGTATACCCCTAGTGTGACGACCCGCATATTCTTAGGGGCTGAGCATTGTGACAAGAACGTAAATTTGCACATTTTACCTGTTTATCACCTGTTGGATAATCCTAAGTATACCCCTAGTGTGACGACCCTCATATTCTTAGGGGCTGAGCATTGTGACAAGTACGTAAATATGCACATTTTACCTGTTTATCACCTGTTGATCCGTATTATTTTGAAATATTATTTTATATTTAGACATGGCAACCTTTCCCCTTTCAGGAAATGTATAGTTTGTAACTAAAATTGCTGACAGATTACTCAGGATTAGCCGTTATTTAGATTGACCCAAAATCTTCTCCCTAAACTCAGTGTGCAGGGAAATAGAGTTCTAAATGTACTTAGTGGTGAAAGAGTTGATGAATATTTTCATGTTAAATGTTCCTTTTAATTATTTATTTAGTAGATTAGCTTTATATGATATAAATACTTATTTAAAATATTTTTTACTAATAAAAGTATTTTTCTAGCAGTAGAAAGGTCTCAGTTATATAGTAAGAATCAGAACCCATATCTTTGAAGCTCTCTTAACACTACGATATTGTAAATTTGTCTTAGTGATGTCATTTTTTGTAGTCAGTGTATACAAATATCATGAAAAATGACGTTACTAAGACAAATTCATAGCTACAAATGCTTCGAAAATACCGGCCTAACATGAGTTTGTACATGTTTAAAACCATGTTATATGTATGTTACAGGAAGTGAAGTCAAATCCTATGAATTATGATGCATGGTTTGATTATCTGCGTCTGCTCGAGTCTGATGGGGAGCAGGAGCAGGTGGAGGAGACGTACGAGAGAGCAATCTCAAACATTCCACCTTCAAAGGTTTGTTAAACACAGTATTGAAAACTTGTAATATTTCATTTCTATGTTGCTTGGATCATGTTTTGTTGTTTAATTAGGATCAGACTGAAAGAAAACTACTTTTTTCTAAACCAATTATGCATCAGGTTGATGCAATCTTGTTTTCACTTTTATATTTATCTTTTTATCATTTTACTAATAGACTTATTTCATGTTTGTTGCACATCAACTTCTAGTAATAACTGTTTTGACATTTTTGCATTAGCCAGTCTAGTCACAGTGGAGAACCATGTGTCACAGATACTGTACTTCTAACACGTAATAGCCACTGATTACTCAATTTGCTAAACAATCTTTTTTTTGTTTTTGTTCAGGAGAAACGTCACTGGCGCCGCTACATCTACCTGTGGATAAACTATGCAGTGTATGAAGAATTGGAGGTGAAGAATTTGGAGCGCACAAGAGATGTGTTCAAGGCATGTCTGGAGGTTATTCCACACAAGAAGTTCACTTTCGCTAAAGTTTGGCTGCTCTTTGCGCACTTTGAGATTCGACAGAAAAATCTGCAGAATGCAAGAAAAGTTTTGGTAAATTTTAACCCTTGTCTGTTTCTGTGTTATTCTTAATTTGAATCCCTAATAAAACTAATTTAGTGGATTCATTAAACATTTATCATATAAAAAATGTACTGAACAATAAAATAAAGAGAAATTTAGTTTAAAGCAGTTTTATTTTTGTTTTGTTTTGGATTCATGATTTTCAATTACAGATATAAAGGTAGAATCAGAACACTATTTTGAAACATGTTGGAAATACAGTTTTGAAGGTTGTGTTCGATTGTTGAGAAATCTTACCTTCAGTATTTAGGCTTTTGTGTAATGTTATTAACTTTTGTTGACATCAGTATTCAGAAGGTTAATATTGTAAAAGGTTTTAATATCTAGAGTGATTATTATTGGCATGTATAATTGAAAAAATATCTGTATATTGGCATTCATGGAAACTAGACAAATATTTTTATAAAGAGAAGTTTATTAAAACAACCCACAATTGCCATTATGAGATTGTTATATTTTTTATAGGGAACTGCTATTGGCAAGTGTCCCAAGAACAAACTCTTCCGAGGATACATTGAACTAGAACTACAGCTTAGAGAGTTTGACCGGTGTAGAATCTTGTATGAAAAGTTCCTTGAGTTTGCACCAGAAAATTGTACCACATGGATGAAGGTAAGATAAGTTCTGTAGAACATTAATTTGAATGATATTATTAAAATTATTCATTTTGATATTTTTTTGTGGGGGAGAGGGGCATTAGTCCTGTAATAGAAAATGGCTGGGTGTTGGGGAAGTCATGTAAATAACCAAAAGATGAACTTATCATCAGCAGTGGGAAAAATTGTGACTAATTAATCTACTGCAAGTTCCTTGTTCAATTGAAACGAAGTGCATTACAGAGTTACTTCCCTTGTTGTTACAAGACTATTTGTGCTCTGATTTTTAAGTTATTTGGTCTTAAATTCATTTTAAGTTTTCTTTTTATTCACAGGCTGGAAATTACATGTTTATTTTATCCAAATCTAATACATGAAATTTATTAAAATTTACCAGTAATGGTTGGGGTTTTAAATTAAATTCCCCAAAATAATGTGTTAATGGTTTATTAGTGAATCAGATTTGTTGGCTTAAACTAATGATTGATTAAAAATGTCAACCGATTCCCAACATTGGTTGTTTATCTGTTGGTCTTAATTGTTTGTTTTGGTTGTTTATACAGTATGCAGAACTGGAAAATATTCTTGGTGACATTGATCGAGCAAGAGCAGTGTTTGACCTGGCTATCAACCAGCCCAAGCTGGACATGCCGGAGGTGCTATGGAAAGCTTATGTAGATTTTGAGATTGAACAGGAGGAGTATGACAACACAAGGGCATTGTACAGATGTCTGTTGGGCAGAACTCACCATGTTAAGGTCAGTTGATTTAGGAACATCATTTCTTTTACTGCTGAAATGGTTTTTGGTTCAGCTGGATAAAAAGTCTTCTGGCCCAAATTAAAATCTGTCAGATCAAATGTGATAAAGATGGCAAAAATAAATTAATATTAACAATATATAAATATGTGACTTCTGATAGCAAAATATTTGTAATTTTAAAACGTTATTTTGCCCTTCAACAAATGAAAATATTTTCCTTTACTAGCCAAAACTACTCAGGAATGCATTATTTTGATCCATTTTAGTATGGACAGTGAGTGTGGGTTATGTCTGAATTTGGTGAATTTTTTATTATTATTTTTTTATATATTCTATATATATTTTATTTAATGTTTTAATTGTAAGAGGATCTATAGCCAGAATGGGGAGTGATCACATTCCTTTGACAGTGGGTGTACTTTATGCCTGTCAGTAATTAACAGTGTTAAAACTTGAAAAGGACGGTTGCCAGTTACTGAATTAGGGACATGTGCTCCACCCTCTTGATCCATCACTGCATTCATCTGACAGAGATATAAAATAATTTAAATATTTGTTAAAAATCTGCCTGTAAGAGGGACAGCACATAGCGAGTGCTTCTGGAGCTTCATTGTGAATGGTGTTAGGAGGGATGTATGTATGATGGATCTCTGGCAGACAATTCTGGATGTTCACCTCTTAAAATAGGAATAATTGTATAAAGTTTATAAATTATCAAAACTATGTTTTTACAAAGACAACCAAGCTATAACTATTCATTCTAAGACCATTTGACATAGACTATTTTTCTATTTATCATTATAGGTGTGGATAAGCTTTGCTCAGTTTGAGAAGTCAATTGCCGATGAGAACAACTATGAGAAAGTACAGAAAGTATTCCAAGAAGCAAACCAAGCACTCAAAGAAGCTGATGAAAAAGAAGAAAGACTGATGTTGCTGGAAACATGGCAGGCGTTTGAGGTATATACTGTTATGGCTGTGTTTTGTTTGGGATGAGGTGTTATGTTTTACAAGTAACCATTTGATGATCTTAAGATTACACATGATTGCCTTTGAATTAAGAGGAGACATTCGTGATTCTACCAAGTACTTATATTCTTAGTGTGTTTGTTTTCAGGGAGAGAATGGTGATGAGGCATCTCAGAAAAACGTTGCAGCACTAATGCCACAGAAAGTGAAGAAACGCAGGAAGATACAGACAGACGATGGGGTATGACTGATTTTTTTTTTTCTGATCTGTATTCATAAACTGTATTTATAGTGTTATATCATGAAATATATCTATTATTGTATATATTCTTGCATAAACCTTGTCACATATGTATTTTATTATACATGTTCCTTTTATATCTAGCAGAATAGCCTGAGTGAAACAAAGTTCTGTTGAGTCACCAAATATACTCAAAGAAAAATAATAACATCGAACACATTAACAATTTTTCCCCTTTATTTTTCTGATTCTATATATTTTCTACATAAAACAAGTAAGATTTTTTTTATTAATGTGTTATTATTTCTCTTTTTTTAGACTGATGCTGGTTGGGAAGAGTATTTTGACTACATTTTCCCAGATGAAGAGGCTGCTAAGCCAAATCTCAAACTACTGGCACTTGCTAAGCGGTGGAAACAGACCCAAGAAGAACCAGAAGATGAAATTCCAAATAGAGCTGAGAGTGAGGATTCATGACATGAGGATCGTCCCTCACAGGGAAACACTGGAGATTCAGAACTAGTAAACAACTTTGTCCAGTGACTTCAGATAATTGTTATAGTGGGATCCACCCTCATAGTGAAACACCGATGATTGAGAACTAGTAAACAACCTTATTCAGTGACTTCAGATAATTGTTATAGGGGGATCAACCCTCAGAGTGGAACACTGGAGATTCAGAACCAGTAAATAACTTTATCCTGTGACTTCAATTAACTGTTACTGGAGCATAAAGATTTGATAGTTCACAACTAATAAACAAAAGTGTCAAGTTATTTCAGTAAAAGTACCATGCATGCATTTTCCCTGGAAATGAAGACTTAGTGGTTCACAACTCAAAACACCTTTTTCATATAAATGACTCAATAAGGATTATCCATTTGCAAGAGAAAGAACTAATAACCAAGAATGCAAAGTTTCTTTCAGCTGAATAATGGTTTAGAACTTGTAAACAACATTACCGAGTGATTTTAAAAAAAAAGAATCTTGTTGGAGGAAATACTCTGTTATTAAGATTTAAAAGCAGCTCTACTCTTATATTATGATGGAAACTATTTATTGATTGTTTAACGACCCCCCAGCACAAAAAATAAATATCGGCTATTGGGGGTCACACATTGGTTAGATGTGCCATAACTGATGGAAACTGTTACAAAAAAACATACTTTACAAGGGATGTTATTACAAGATAGCTGCAATTACTGCATCAGTCATATATTATTACTATGCACAGGGGAACGTTTGATGATCAAAATGCAAGCATTTTTATAATGTTTTTATATTGAATATGAAGGTAAATGTTTTATGTACAACGACCTTACATTCAGGATATGCTGGAATTTGTGGGTGCTACAGTGATTACACTTGTTCCAGACATTCTAATTGTTTAACATGCAGTGCAAAAACTAATCTAGCGAGTATCTGCCAACTATTTAGACCTGAATGAGTCTGTTATGTCAGTGATTAGACAGTAGTTAGCATATTCATGTCTTGAGTAAGAACTTTGTTCACTAATTACAGATAGTCAGATGTGTCGAATGTATAAGAAAAGCAGTAAAGCAAATTCATTTGAGACATGCTGGGTTAGTCGCTACATGACGTTAATTTGTGTTTCAGACAAAAGAATACTGTTGTACCTAATATTGGACTTTTTTGTTAAATCCCAAGATACGTCTAAGGGCTAGATATAGGTGTTGCATTTTTGAAGGTTTCTGTATCAGCTTTTCTATTTTGGTTTGTGCTGTTTTTCCATTATGTCAATTTCAGATTATTTAGCTCCGTAACACAGATCCATACAGATACTGTGAAACAAATATGTTTGTAAATTAGTACAAATGTGTATGTATATACAATAGTATGTTTTGAAAATAAACAATTTGTAAAAAATGTTCTTGACTGCGGTATGAAACCACAGTACATGGTGTATTATTTTAATGTGGTGAAGAGACTAGGATTAAGAATCTTTTTGTTATGTTGTAAATGGAACTTTTAGAATAGGGAATAACAGTTTTTCAATAAAATATTTACGTTAAAAAATTATATGCCTGGAGTTATGAAACTTTATCAGAATATGACACAATACATTTGCTAGCCTGAAATTTCTTAAGTGTATTATTCAGATTATCTAACTGGGTTTGGTTATGAAATAAATGCTTAATCAGAGGTTTTTCTCTTATAAAATAGTCATATTTAGAGTAGACAATTTTAGTCAGATTATGTAAGATAAGAAATCAGCCTATCGATTGAGGAAGATTGTTTTTATGATTTCACATACCTTTTTAAAGAAACTGCCACATCGGCTAGAAAAAGATATTTTTTTTATTTTTTAAACTTTTCCATAGACATTCTTGGAATCTGGAGATATTAAGTGTTATTGTGAATAACGGTTCACTTGTGATGTTCTCTCTGTAGTAGTCTTCAGCTAAATGGTTGCTGTCCATATCTTCTACAAGGACCATTAGATTTGGTGGTGACATAGTTCTCCAGTGTGTAAGCTTCCTGCTATTGGATGCATAGATTTTGTTGTCCTCAACATTTGCTGGTAGATCAGCCTAGATGTTTCAGGGACTCATCTTTCAAATAGTATCCATTGATATCGTATCAGAAGAATCTTGTACAGAATATGATTTGTCTTTACGAATGCTGAGGACATTTACTATGAATATCTGCTCAAAGGGGTCAACGGACATGCTGTCTTTCGGGTATTGGTTCCCTCAAGCCTGGACATTTTTATTTTAGTTCTGCCGGTCAAAATGTCCTACAACACTTGTGTGCCGGGCATTGGCTTTATTTCATAATTATGCAATCTTAACAAATTTAATATGTTCAGAACGGTATCTGCACGACACCCTATAGAAAGTTTCCAAATAACCTCTCAAATGTAATTCTGTTTAGAGAATAAAAAAAAGAAACTTTATGATGATTGAAGCGGCTGATTGTCTTCTTTGACTTCACGCGTCTACTTCAGATATGGCGCACGTACTTCATCTCATAAGGCATCTGGAAATGGTATGTTTCTCTCAACTTACCCGCTGACCTGACTTGAGGAATCACGTCTGATTTGTCATCGTGATGAGCTCATAACAATAATTGTTATCGTTTGGTACTGATTTGCCGTTCCCAATTCTGCCTTTCCTTAAATTACATGCTTAATTCAGAAAAGCATGAACGTAAACGGTATAATAAAGAAAACACTTATCGCTTGGGGGAATTACTCTTGGTGCACGTCCAACTGTTGTCAGTGGCAGTGACCGAATAAATAAGTCTATTGAATAAAGAACGTAACATTATCTTCTCCATCTTTAGCATTTAGGCCTAGAAAGAGATTTGCTTTCAAGATGTGTTTAATTATTATGAACAATTATCCGTTTCGCGCCATGCATTACGTAAATTATTTAATAACGAAGATAATGTGTAGATGGCAATGTTTCAGGATAGGCAAAGAAAAAACAGTATGTTTGTGCAACAAAGGTAATAGCTCGCAATTCACTATAACAAATTGCAAATAGCAATTTTTCTTTATACATTTTGCTCCAGAATGTTTCTTGGTCGAACTTTATGATGCGGATAATCGTAGATCGTATAAGATAAAGAATATTTCTGATTGCGTTATCAACATGAAACTTGGCATGGATGGTCTTATTGGGTCTTTATTCAAGGGGCTACTTGAAAATCTAAAATGGTGGATACTCCAGGATTTAATGTTAGAGTAATTCACTTGGGACTTCTTTGGGTTCATAGAATAGTCAAGACTTGGTGGACGCCACCTTGGTATTTCACTGGTTTCAAACTTTGTCATGAATCGCAAAAATGAGTCTAGCGAACGTTCGACAGCTATTAATTTTTGTCCTGAACGTAAGGCCGATTTCTCGTTAACTGTTGAAGCTTGATTCACACTCGTTTTAATTCTCTTGAAAGCTGTATCAGGTTTGAATCATCGATAAGAACGCTGACCGTATTAGTTTCATTGTTGGAGATTTAGTTATAATGCATAAAACGACTAACAAAAAATATAATGCTAGATTTTAGGAGCCCTGGATGAACGCTTGTGAAAGGAATATTTGTTTAACGACACCCTAAACGTACGCTTTTCGATTAACAGCAAGTCTTTTATATTTACTTCATTAAAGACAGCACAACACATACCACAGCATTTAGAACGGGAAAGAGTACTGGTTTCAGTGAGGGAAATTGACCTGTTGACCCACTGCAACTCAGCATGGAACACGTGCCACTTGAGAACATTATTAAACTCTCAACCACAAGTCTCGTATATCGTAACAAAAATTTAATTATAAATACACGTGTATATATAAATAAAATATCTAATGTTTCATTCGTTCCGCTGCAGTAGTGCACATTTATATCTGCAACCGGTTAACTTATTTAACAGGATTTTTTTGTTTATATTATTCCAAACTGCAATATGTTTAATGAAACATCTAAAACTCGCAGTCTGTTTCATCATTTAGTTTTCATTTCATGACGTGGTGTAGAGGATATGCACAGTTAATGTTAAGTACGCATATAAAAGTTTTTTTAAAAACTGACAAGCAGACCTAACGCCTACATAATAATTTATACTTGTCAAAGTAATTTAGGGAAAACTAACGCTTGTTTAACTTATTCTTATTAAATGCGAATATGAGGGTAACAGCATGAATAGTTCTGTTAATACTTCTGAATTGTAGATATAAAATGTAATGATATTTCAAAGCAATATAAAATGTAATGATATTTCAAAGCAATATAAAATGTAATGATACGTCAAAGCAATATAAAATGTAA
>JAULBS010104453.1:0-15718 GCA_032355785.1 Symmetromphalus regularis
AATATTATAAACCAGCTCTTTATATTACACTGATTTAAAATATTTCGATATTTAACCAGCTATACTGTATTTAGTGACCAATATTATAAACCAGCTCTTTATATTACACTGATTTAAAATATTTCGATATTTAACCAGCTATACTGTATTTAGTGACCAATATTATAAACCAGCTCTTTATATTACACTGATTTAAAATATTTCGATATTTAACCAGCTATACTGTATTTAGTGAAGAATATTATAAACCAGCTCTTCATATTACACTGATTTAAAATATTTCGATATTTAACCAGCGTATAACACCCCCAGTAGCCGATGTCTATTTTTTTTTAACTGGGGAGTGGGGTCGTTAAATAAATATATTAGTCTGGGCGAAAGAGTATAATTCGAGAAATGACATCAGTTTTGACACGGATTTCGCAATACATGTACTTCCTTTTAACAGTTTTTATGCACATACGAATTTAACAGTTAACAGATGTGTCGTTTAGATTTAGCTGGTCACCACGTAGGTATGGGTGAGATAGCATTATCACAAAAAAAAAGACATGCAAATTCGCTGGTCTTGCTGTAACTTAACTAGATTTTGTATTCACGTTAGGTAGCTGTAATCACAGGGTCTATACACGCCTGTGTGAGATGAAGAGAGGTTTTGAAGCATGCTCGCCATGTGTAATCAGCAGGACGAGAACAGAAAGCGTATTCTTTGTTCATCTCGCCAGCTAGCCAGCCATTGTTTGATACGTTAGTCAGCTGGGAAGCAGCTGTTTGCCAACTAAATACTGGCTGAAGCAATTTTCTGTCTTCATTTTTACAGTAATCGTTGTACGTCGTTTTCAAGGGATGATCGTAATCATTTGAACATCATGGTCGTCTCCAAGGCCTGATTTATAAGGTGGCAATTGCCCTGGGCTCCCAAGACTAAGGACTTCTGTTATTTTAAAAAATGTATTAATTATAAAATTAGTTCACCCATTCTCAGTTCCAACCAGTATTCCACAACTGGATATGTGCTGTTCTGTCTATGGATGGTGCATATAAAATATCCCTTGCTGCTTATCGGAAGGAGTAGCCTATCTGGCGGCAGCGGGTTTCCTCTAAAGACATGTCAGAATGACCATATATATGACGATCAATAACCGATGATAAGATAAAAAAAATCAATTTGCTCTAGAGGCGTCGTTAAATAAAACAAACTTTACTCTTTTTTTTTCTTCATTTTAGTTCTTTTTTTTTTTGTAATGTAATTTAATTTCTCTATTGAGGGGCTCCCGAAACTGAAAAGCCTCTGGTCACCAAAGGTCTAAATTCGGCCATGGTCGTCTCAGACACAGGGAAATAGCTTTAATTTAGCCATCACGTGCTTATGGAACCTTTAAGGTTCAGACTTCAGCTGTTGCATGATTGATAGAAAGTTATAGAAAGGATGTATTGTCTTTACGCGAACTGTTTGAGTGTTGTGTACAGGCAATCATAATTTTACCTTTAATAAAGTATCTTGAACTCCGCCTTATGCACATACATGCAGTTTTCTTGTTCATTTATCTTCTATCTAGTTCTGATTAAAAAAAACCTGGACAACTTACATATCTAAATTTATGTACATAAAAATGTGCAACTTTATTATGGAGTGTACACAGGCACCTACTAGTATGTATTAATAACAAACTTGCACACTTCTGTACACATAAATTTGGATTATATACATGTGTGTGTACTAACATAATTAATAGTATATTACTAGTGTAATGCATGAAAAATGACTACTTATTCACAAATTACCATCCTAGCACGTATTTTAATGAATATGATGGTAAATTATAAAGGATTTATCTTCCATGTATCATACGTTACTATTATTCATCATGTAAAATTATATTGTGCCATTACACAAATATGTGCACATAAAGTATCTTTCAATTAACGACGCCTCTAGAGCACATTGATTTTTATCTGATCATCGGCTATTGAACGTCAATCATATGGTCATTCTGACATACGTATTTAGAGGAAACCCGCTGCCGCCACATAGGGTACTCTTTTTTGGATAAGCAGCAAGGGGTCTTTTACATGCAATTTTCCACACAGGACAGCACATACAACGGCCTTTGATGAACCAGTTGTGGATCACTGGTTGGATGGAAAATTGCCCAAACTGCAAATGGGTCCACTGAGAAGGATCGATCCGACGACCGACCGGTTCACAGGCAGACACACTACCGTTTGAGCTACATCCCGCTCTAAAATATGTGCACATAGACAGGGTCAATTTTAAACGTCATTCCATCAAATTATAGACAATATTATATGTGAAATAAATCCAGTTTGGTGTTCTACTCATGCACGGTTTCTTATAATAGTTGCCAAAAGTTGTGATAGTATGTCAACAGATAAATTATTTTCAGTCACGATTCACTGCAGTCGGAATTTTTTTCACCTCATGAAGTTAAACCTGTTATGTATTAAAAAAAGAGATGGGGTCACAGATATCATGCCACCGTCGACTGCATTTCAATGTAGAGAACAATAGCAACGTCTCACCAGTTTAAATCAGTCATATGATTTAAAAATAAAGGTTTTTTTTTATTTTATTTTTTACAAAAGTAAGTTTTCAAAATATCAGAATGTGGAGAGAAAGAGGGAGATGGAGAGGAAGAGTGTGTGTGAATATATATATATACTGAGAAATAATATTTTTTCCCCCTATTTTAAGAGATGATACACAAAGACCTTGGCCAAGAACCATTAATTTTGTTGGCTTGCAGACAAATCATGTCGATGCGAGTAATTAAAATAAAGAGTTCAGTCTATAAAGCGTTATGTTTTTCCTTTGAATTTAAGTGCATATTTTCAGCTGTTTCTTTGCACACATTTTTTCTTCTTCCATCACTATGTTATTAACACAGCCAATGGATGGTATATTGACAAACATTCTGACGTTATTTACGACACGTGGTTTACATCAAACACGCTGCCAAATGACCTAGGAAACTACTCTTTTTGATAACGGAGTAGACCCTTTCCTGAATCCAGCCAGTGTAACAAAAGACTGAGGTATGTGCCAACCTGTTGTGGGCAGATGCATAATTTGAAAGAAATTCCTACTAATTGTAAGGAGTAACCTGTGTAACAGCCACTGGTTTCATTTCTGTGTTCCTGGTTACAAATAACGCGGGTTTGACTAAATAACTAACGAGCCAATCCATTTAAGCACTAGCAACACTTGAACATCTTATGTGCCTTTGCACAGTAACCAATAGTCGACCTCGAATGGTCTACGAATAGGGATTCTGCCAAATCGTGCTCCACCAGTGAAAAATGAACCAAAGTTAAGATGGAAATGGTTAATTCTTATTTCCGTTAATGATCTCACTTCTTAATCAGTTTGTTATTTTCACTTTTGGTAACAGTCTTCAACAAGGGATAGTCTTATGAAGAAGTCCATTTATTGGCAAAGGACATCAAAGAGTTCAGCCCTCAAAATTAACTCCAGCAATCAGCACGGCAGTCACAACAAAAATTGCAATTTATATCATATGCCATTTACTTGTTGTTAAGACTGCAGTCGTTTGATCTCAATTTTGAGAGCGCAAAGAACCGTTAAATCAATTCATGGATCACTTTCAAATTCTTTGCTGTAAGATAAAGAATCATTTCTTCAGTTTACATTATAAAACATATTGAATATTTACGTGCAGCTTCAATTGTGGGTATAAACTTTCTTCGATTTTAGTTTACTAATATTCAATTGCCATTACCCAACTTCAGGACCTGAGTAGTTTAAAAATAACATCAGTGATCACGAAGGATTTACTATATAATAGCCTTGCTACTGACTAATGAAAAGTGAAATAACAATAACACATCACATTAGTTAACTGTTTTTGTATTTTTTCTGTCAGTTTATCAACATATTTACATACAATGTATGTACTCTTCCAATATGTAAATACATTAACCAAAATAATACCACGTGAAAGTTGTCAACTGGCATGATGAGTGAAATATTAACAACAAAAGTGCAAATGATACTTTACAACCATGATCTGTACACTATATATACACACACGCAGTTACAGCACTCTTAACTACAACACATTAGATACTACAACAATTACGCTCTTCACCAGATACGTAGGTACTCTACAGTACACAAAATACAAATATCAGTGAACCTGTGACATCTTGAAAATGTATTATCACTGCCTATTCATAAGAAAGTTCGGAATTACAGAGGTCCAAGATGTTGCAAAACAAATTAAAGGTAATTCATTTTAAAAAAAAAGATTATAAAAGCAATTACTACATATAGTTCAAGAGATATCTTCGATATGTTATTGGGGTGGGGCGAGTGAACCACACACACAAACCCTTTACAATTGGTCAATCATTAAATACATCCAAAGTCTCCCTCCCCACCCACCCACCACCCCTCAAAAAAGTGTTTCCAGGGCTGTTAATACATGTACATTTAGATGTCAAAACATTTTTTCATAAAATGTGATTTTAACACTGTATGCCATCTTCAAAAGACCTATGAATATTTTAAAGACCTGAATGTTATGTCAATATTTATTAATATTACAAGATGATATAATTTCACTGCAAGCAGAATAAAATCCAGGTCAACGCTGTCAAATATATTCATACAACACATGAAAATATTATAACTGGCGACAGTGATTTATGAGTGAATGTCATATGCTGTTGTAAAACATAACCCTGGGACTCTTTTTGTCTTGTACAGACATGATTTTGGTCCAAAATATTTAAGCTCAGAATATACATAAAATAATTTATAAAAACAAATTACAGGATTCATTTATTTAACACGGAAAGTACAATGCAATAATGTATGGCAAGAAAAGTAATAGCAAACCTATTTCATAACCACTCATGCAAGTTGGTTTCTAAATTCATAAAATATTTAGTTTATTGGATTAAAAATATGTATTAACATATTTCGGAATTTATCAACACTGAAATGTTTTTGTTTTGTTTTTAATCTCCATAATAGCAATGTTTAACTTTTTAAACCTGCAGTTAAAAAATTAAAACGTATTAGCACTATACGAAAGTATTAGCTTACTGTCAGACATAAATAACAAGGTTGTATATATATTTATATATATATATACATACAAAAATAACTGCAAATGAATAACATTGCCAAAGTGGACTACAATAAATAACGTGAAACAAAAAGGAAAAGCTGAAATTAACTTCAATGGGTCACCTATTCGAGGACCATACAAACACTCAATCTACGTGTACAGATGAAATAATATTACTGCTAAACAAACCTATCCACAAATAATATTTAAAAAAAAGAAGTTTAAATTTAGTAACAATAAAAAAAAATACTGAACTCCCTTCCCCAAAACCTATTGCTGGACCAATGACAAGAATTTTTTTTTCAAGTCAAATTAATATATAAAAACTGATTAAGAACTGATAAAAGGGCAAGCATCAAATACTAGTCACTATTATTCAGTATCTGTCCTATCCATCAAGTCTGCTTGTTCTTGCCTGAAAAGGAGTAGTGTTTCTAAACTATTTTATTTCATCATTTCGCTTTATACTGCAAAAATTGTAGAATTCTGTTCTGATTTAAAATTTTAATGTAGAAGACTGCAGTATCATTAGAAACAATTGTTTTAGAAAAAATATGCAAATGTATATTTTTTAAATTATGGAACTCCATTTGATGCTAAAAATCATGAAAATTGGAATAAATCCAAAACATTTTCATATCTGCTGATATAGCATCTGTTAAATGTTCTACCAATATAAATCTACAGACAGAGAAATCTATCTAGCAAAGAGAATGCTGATTGTACATGCACCTTAAAACAAGTCATATTGGGGACTTGCCAGATCACCTTCAAAATAAACTGGGCCAAAGCCCTTAATCAAATTAAGTACAAAAATAAATAAATAAATAACCATTTGATATGGAACAACAGTTCAGCTTTTGAACTCCATACAAGCACTTTTAGGCAATAAATTCTTGGGGAGATGCTAATTATAATCACCATTTTATGAAATATGCAGTGTATATGTGAGAGTATAATAGTTATTATTATTAATTCCAAAGTGATAAAAATATTAAAATAATCCCATCAAAGAAAATGTACTAAATCCTTCAATAATGTTTATACAAATATACTGAACAATAAAAGAAAAGCAAATATTTTAAGATATATTTTTGTAACTACACAATTAAGTTATTAAATTTATGTTAAGGCCTGAAGAAAATCCAGGATGTGATGTATCAATTCCATCTAAATTCTCATACTTTTTGCATGGAATATCTCAAGTTTGCAATGAATGTATGTGTTCCCATGGGATGCACATGCAAATTGAGACGTGTGCTTCTTTCATTAGCTCAACATTAATTCTGTCAATAATTAATTGGAGCCAAACAAAATACTTAATCTTAACATATCAAGTACAAGAAAAACAAATTCCTCACAACAGATCGATAATCTAAGAGACTAATAATTTAAAATGTTATTATAAATGTGGAATAAACAAGAATTAAAATATACTGATGGAAAAAAAACAAATGCATGTTCAGTTTTGGCAATGTGTTTTCATCCATAGAACAAATGAATTAATTTTGTTTTTAGTAAATTTACAGTTATCTCATGATACTGTGTAAAGAACCTGGTTAAAAGTGTGTCACGGCGTGCATTTTATTGATTTAAATCTTTTGAAATATTTACCAACAAAACAAAAATACTTTTGTTTGTTCAGTCAGTATACAATTCACTTTTCTTTTGTTATTCAGTACATACTGGAAAACATTTTGTTCAATCACTTATGGTGAAAGTTTACGACTGCCATAAGCATAAGCACTTCTGAAATTTAGCTACCATAGTACCAGTATTGTTTGTTATAAAGGGTACAAGAAAATTCTCTAAGTAAACATACTTGTAAAAATATGACAAACTATTCACTGATATTAAATTTCTACAAATGAATACATGTATATACCATTTCAGATTAAATTACTTCACAATACAATATTTTAAAACCATTTTTCTCCTTTTTATAAAAGCTACGTATATTTTTTAAACCATTTTTTTTAAGACCTTGAATTCTTATAGTAAAAAGCAGAAAAAATTCCCTTATGTGACAATAAATACTAGTCAAGACTTTGATCAAAAATGGTTTTAGTGCTTTACCCAGCATAATCATATTTATAGACATATTAGACATGTATCTAATGGTTTCGTGGGCAATTTAAAGTCTATTTATAAAGTAATAATACAGGGCTGAGAATGGCAAATGAGAAAAACAGTAGAGGTACATTTCATGGAAAACCAACAAGAATGCACATTTCCTTTCATAGTGAGGTTTTGAGGATCACAAGCCAAAAAAACACGGAAATTTTGTGTGAGGGAGCGACTGATCCGGGGGCGGGTTTAGTAGGTGGCGATGCTCTCTACCAAGGTTAGGAGCTTTTTCTGAAATACAAAGGGAAATGGTGCATTCTGGTGAACTTTGAGGGTCCTTTTCCTACAACAAATTCTACTTAAATTAGTTTTTGCCTGTTTTATCAATTTATTTTATATCATCCACATCCCTGTAGCCGAATTCCATTGAAACAAATTGTCTCTAAAGTGAATTTTATGAACTATGGTCACGTTGCAGAGAGAAGCTTATGGGCGCAGCCATGTTGGATTTCCAGAAACTGAAGTAAAGCATGATCGTTCACAGAATACCGACCGCTCGCTTGTTTTTCATGGGATCTGTTTCAAAACTACTTTTTACTTTCCAGGAAACATTTCTGCCTGACATGGGCTCTTTTTCGTTGCAAAATTACCATATTGGATTTGGGCAATTCACTAGATTGGTCCTGGGGAGATAAAATCTGAGGACAATTCTCACATCTGAATAATAGCAGTTAAAAACCCACTAGCATTATGATCAAAAACGAGGATGTCTATTAAGTGATGAAAAACAAAATGGACATTTTACTACCAATGTTTTGGCTCATAATAAATAGTAAATCGTTTCTAGTTATCACCTTAAGAATTATCATTTTTTTAAAATATTTATAAAGAAAATAATTACCATGTAACTACTGCTTGCAAGTTGAACAGTACAGAATATTGTCTAAGATGCAAGGCCTATGTAAATATGCCCCAAAACCATAAAAATAATAACCTTTTAACAAACATCACAGTAAACTTTGTTTGGAACAGTCAAATGTTATACCAATTTTCTAATTTACAATATCTTCTTACTAAACCTGCCAATACATGTATAGACATTTACTACACACGTTAATAGTGTTAAAATACAAGCATGCACGTAAACATTAATTACATTTCTGGGCTTTCCTGCAATGCCGTGTAGCTAGTTATTTCTGGCCCATTGCACAATGTTACCACACTATCACAATGAACTGCAGAAACTGGAACAGCAGGAATTTTTTTGTCATCCTCAGAAATACATGAGGTATCCAAAACATCATCTTTAAGTAATGCCGGTTCTGCTGTACTGTTCATCATGTTACTGTTGCTTTTTCCCAATGGTCCATCTTCATCAACAACCTTCTCATCCTGCCGTACATACTGCTTAGTATAGGAGTAGTTTTCAATTGGAAATAACTGCCGTTCTTTCTTGCGTCTGCCGCTAACTCTGATGCCCACTGTTGATGGTGTGTACCGCTTGGAAATCTTCACCTTCAGAGCAACCTTTGATGCAGTAGGTTTAACAAGTTTTTTAGTCACCTTCAGTTCAGGGACTGGATCAGGTTTGACAATTTCACTTTTTGATAAACATGGTTTATCAATTTGGCAAACCAGTGTCTGTTCTTCAACACAAGCGACAGGTTCACTATCCTTAGTTTCTTGTGGGGCATCACTAATTTCATCCACTTCCATGTTCACCCCAGGCTCTTGCTTGATTCTCATCAAAGTTTCAAGAACCAATGGACACTGCTGAAGAACAGATTTGCGCAAGTTTTTAGCTGGACCATCCAGCTGCTGCTTCTTCTTATTGAATTCCAACCACAACAGCCTAACCTTTGATGACAGTTTTGATGCTCTGGGTTCCAGAAGCTGTGGTTGGGCAATAGTGGTCAATGTATTTTTGTCATCTGGATAGTGTTGGTGTGCCATGAAATTCCGCAAGGAAAAGAATTTCTTGCAACTACAACATTTAATGGACAGTGAACTTTTCTTCTTGTAGAGATCAAGATGAATGTCACCATCTTGGGACACGGAGGGAAAGTTTTTTGAGGGATTAGCATCTTTGTGTCGGACACCAAGCACCCTCTTTTCATTTGTACTGTTTTTCTGAACTGCTGGCGTTTTGTCATTCCGTAATTTCAACATGCCCTTAACATTCACTTTTATTGTATGAAAGCGATTCCCTCGTGAATTATTATCAACGTTAACAGGTCTCTTCACTGGTGATGCACCACACTTAACTGAGCGATACCTTTTATTTACTACTTCCTTGGAAGGTTCGCTATCAGAACTTGATCCTGCCAAGGATTCTGAATCTGAAAAGGCTGATTCTGTGCTTTCACTTTCTAAACCCGAACCCGAATCAGAATCTGAAACTTTAGCTTTTTTCGCAAGATTCTCACCAATATTTACATTTCTTTTCTTAAGTTCCTCCTTGGCGACTTTCAATTTTTCTGCATCACTTAGTTTCTGTTTCTTTCGCAAATGAGGAGAGAGCCGAAGACTTATTTTTTTTGAATCTGATGGCAATTCATTTTTATTGGAGGGTTTCTCTTGTTCCTCTGCAGTGGTTGGATCAACTGCTTCACCTTTTAACATTTCAAGGAAATTTATTTTCTTGTGTCTTAGTCGCTTGGTAACTGATGATTCCTCTACAGCAGGAACACTTTGTGGACTGGCAGGACACGAAGCTGGAATGGTGTTTTCTGGACCACTGAAAAAATGGCAAAACAAACCATTGATTTATGTCCACACGAAAAAGTAAAGTTTGTTTTATTTAACGACACTTCTAGAGCACACTGATTTTTATCTGATCATCAGCTATAGGGTGTCAAAACATGTAGTCATTCTGATAAATTTCTTTACAGGAAACCCACTGCCACCACATAAGCTACTCTTTCTGATTAGCAGCAAGGGGTCTTTTATATTCACTTTCCAACAGACAGGACAGCACATACCACAGCTTTTGATGAACCATTTGTGGACCACTTGTTAAATGGAAAATACCCCAAACTGTAAATGGGTCTACTGAGAAGGATCTATCTAATAACCAACTGCTTAACAGGCCGACAAGATACTGCTTGAGCTATATCCCGCTCCCTACGTCCATATGATTAATAAGTATATTCATCGAGATCAGTTACAATGCCTAGGTGATTCACTGGTTATGAGATCAATTAAAACATGAAAATTAAAATGTTTCTTTTCTAACAGATGCAAATATTACTCCCACTTTACAGCAATACATTTGGTCTGTAACGTAACACTAAAACAAGTAAAGGTAGATGTTATGGTAAATACCAACTAAGATGTCATTCTTATAATTGGTCTCATAACTTCTTTACAAACTGTTCATTACTTCTTGAAAAGAAACAAATGACAATGGAGAAAAGAGAAATATATTTTTTAAAATAAACAAATATTGTCATACTTAAAAAGATAAACCACCACATTCATTCCGTAAAGTACTTTTGCAACATTTAGTTGACTACTTGTAAGATTAATAAATCTATAAACATTTTAACTAGCAATCATTAACACTGCTTCAGAACCAAAAGGGTGTAAGTCTGGCACTTACTGGTATCATTGGATGCCCCTAAGTGTACTATGTCGGGTGCATAAAGGGTGTAAGTGGGTTTCTGAAGCTATCCCACATTTAGCTTGAATTCAAAAGATATCCCACATAGAACTTGTCTAGGTGATAAAAACAGTTATTGGCCCTTTTCTCCATAACTGCAACCTCAACTTACACCCCTTTTAGTTCTGAAGCAGAGAACATTCAATTTCCCATTAAAACTGCTTACATATGAATATTGAACAAGTGATTACATGACCATATTTAAATATACTTTACCTCAAATCTAATCTTGCCAAAATTTTGCAACAGCAAATAAAAAAAATAATAATAATAAAAATGAATGTAAACATAAAACTGATACTTATAATTTTACTTAAATAAATACCTTGGTGCTGAAACCTTCCCACCAGAGTAAGACCTTGGTCGTATTCTTTTCCGTGATGAAGGTTTAAACTGAGATGTGTCATTCTGTGGAGGTTCTAGGTCACGAGCTAATAAGTCCCTTTTCAACATTGTATCATCAGACCTTGGCAGTCGTGGTTGGGGATTGACATAATACCCTATGAGATCTTTTGCATCATCCTTTGATATTATCAGAGTACTCTTTGAGTTGTATGCTCTTCCATACTGGACCAAGAAATATCGCTGCATTTCTGCACAGTTCAGAACCTTAACACCAATAAGCTGACATCGCTTTTTAAGAATACCCGTATCTTTTGCTGGCAAGATCTGTTTGTGGATGTCCACCAAGCGCACAAATGGAACATTGTCTATCATGATGGCTGGCAAATCATTCCAGAACATTGTTACAGTCACAATCCATGGTGTGTTGTAATCAGAAATTGATGAGGTTACAGGACAAGGATTCACAGTATGCTCTGCCACAGCTGCATCGGGGAATAAATCAGATTTGTCCAGTTTAAAGTCACCACCCATAAAATCAAATGGCTTCTCCAAAGTTGGCAATGATATTTCAGGTAAAGTGGTACCAAATGATGGAGCTGTGATGTTATTGAGGTCCGCATCAAGCAGAGCCTTCACAGGACTCTGACTGGGATCACAGGTTGGGGGAATCTGTCTAGTACCGATGTCATTTGTTACATGCTGTGAAATACACAAAGATGGTGTTGAAAGATTGTCCTTTTTATTAACCGATGTTTCTGTTTTATCTTCAGATGTCAATTCACTTTCTGACTTAACTTGATGAGAATTTGTATCCACAAACTGTTCATTCTTAATATTCCAATGTTCACCTGAGATATTATCAGTAACAGGGTCACAGTCTTGGCTTAAAAGAGTTTTAACAGATGGATTATAATTCTGATTATTATCCAAAAACTTGTTACTGTCCTCTAACAACCCTGTTGATTCCACATCTTCCATAGCATTAAGTAACAAATCAACCTGATCTGAAGTTAATGGCATTGTCTCTCCCATAAAGTTGATACCAACAGAATCACCATTTGAGTAAAGATCAATAGATTCAGTATCTTCCTCAACTGATTCTGATGTTAAGCTATCATTCTCCATGCTCAAGATTGTGCTTATGATCTTACTATCAAAATCAGCAATGCTGTCTGTGGCTGCAGTGTTTGTTGGCATCACACTGGGCAAGGTTGAAGTACCACCATAGTATTTCTCACTTATAGACAATCCAGCCTTGCCTCTTAACTTGATTGCCTCAATGTCAGCATCAGTCAGGTGAGGTACAATTATATCACCTGGTTTTGGTGCTGGCAAAAGGATCTTGTCTGTTGGTACAGGAAGTGGAACATCTCGACTTGAGCGGCGTGTACTCCGTGAACTTTTTGAAAGATAATACACATACTGGTCTTGGTATTTGCCAGTGATTTTCATTTTGGATGCAGCATCCAGCTCTAAATCATCTTGAAATTTTTCATATTTTCTTTTTGGTCTCAAGTAGTTCTTATCCAAAGACATTTCATGATCCTCTGGTCTCTTAAAATCCATTATTCTACCCATAGAATCATCAGAATCTGTCTCTGGCGGCTCAGTTTTGATCCGCTTGGATCCCTTAACATTGTACTTTCCTCGAACACGTCGTTCTTTCTGCTGAGCCTTTGCTTTCGACCAACTTGAATATTTTTTATTTTCAACCTTTGCATACTTTGTTACAGGTGGTCCTGTTATGAAGACACCACCTCTGAGACAGTAATCGTGATCATGGTACACTGAATGTGGTTCAGGGGGCACACCCTTTCTACGAAGAAGGGTCTCTAAAGATAAGTCATGGTCCTCTTGAACCTCTGATCCAGCATCTGATCGATCCCAATCAGCACATGGGGATTGAAGGAATGTTGGTAATCCAGGAGAACTAGGTACCATAGAAGTAGGTGAACCGATGTCTCCTTTGTCAAAAGATGATCCACCATTTGACAAATCACTGGAATTTTTTGACTGATCCTCTGAAATATCTTTATCAATCCCAATACCACTAATTGATGCAAATGTACCAATCTTATATTTTCCAATTTTTGGATATGAAAGTTCATCTGGACTTTTCATGCCACTTGAATAAGAATCAGAACTATGGTTTGAATTATCTCCCTTATCGACATCAGGGAAGTCTGATGAAGGATTTGGCACTGTAAGAGACAGTGTTTTCAACGATGATGGACACAAGTCAGACACTGATGAATCCCTTGACAATGAATCAATAGATGATGGTGATAACCTTGACTGATCACTAGCCTGTTCACCATCATTTAAAGGAAAGCTTTGATCCATTGCTGCAATCTTGCGAGGATGTATCTGCATGGAGGAATCGGAAAAGCTACACTGAAAGCAACTGCTATCAACTGATGCTATTAATCTGTGCTCGACATCATCTGTGCAAGAATCGGAATCCACACCATCAATGCTGCAGGTGTCCTCAGAAAAATCACCACTGTTGCACACACTTCTACCAAGAACTGAAGCATAACAGTGATCAAATTTGATGGAATTAGTAAAAACATTATCATTGCCTTCATCGTTTTTATCACACATTTTATCATTACCTACAAACAATGGAGCAATCTCTGATTTTCCATTAGCTAAGTCTTCTGACATTGCCGATATCGGATCGTCGGAGAGAAACCCAGAATCTTGTCCAGTGCTTCTAGAACTTTCAGCACAAGCCCCATCATCAGTGACATCACACTCAACTTTATCCAAATTCAATTTGCTTTGTTTATCACATATATTCAAAAGACGACTTTTACAAACCGAAGTGTTAACATCTTTATCACGTTCTGGTGTTTTAAGAAGTTTGTCACAAGACAGACACCTACCAGAAACATTTCCAATGGCAGAAAAATATTTATCTGAACATTTCTCAAGTTTGGACTGATTTTGTCTGCACTGAAAACAATAGTCATCTTCACGCATATCTTCACTGTCTGTACATTTGGTCAATGATTTGACCGGTTCGTCAGTTCTTTCTGCTGGGGATGTCATAGGAGGAGACATGCTAAGTTGATTGTTTGAAACAGATGTAAGCTCAGTATCAATAGCCAATGGCTTTGCAAGTCTTTTAAGATCAGAAGTTTCCTTTACGTTAAAAGAAAGTTCATCCTCATTACTTTTAAAATCATCTTCACAAGGTTTCACAATTTCCTCACTTACTGATTTACTACTGTGTTGCACAGAAAGTTTCTCTTGTGTACTGGAGGAAATATTGTCACACCAAGAATGCCTTCGATTAATCCTATTTCCATCTTTATTATTTACCATAGCATCTTCGGGGTCTGACTGGTGTGCTTCCTTTGTCAAACGCTTGTCCAAATTGCAAGAACGCTGTCTTCGAACACAGCTCTGAACATGTTTTACTGATCCCATTTCGACTGATTCTGAATGTTCATCTTCATTTGAGTCATCATCATCTTCATTTAATGAGTCTTGCTGATCTTCAGAGTTCTGGTCTGCTTGTGATTCAGGATCCTCCCGCTGCAATACTGCTGCTGTGGCAAGAAGATCCAGAGGGTTGAAATCCATAGCACACTTCTCTACCATACTCTTTACCCGGCATGGAGCTGTCTTGGTTCATTAACAGAATTCTACCTAAAAAAAAAAAAAAATTCAATCAGTCTATATGAACAATTTTGAAAGGATGGTCTTCTTTCTAAAGAATAAAATTTGACAAAATAATTTCCCTCCAAACTCAGAAATAAAGAATGGAATTTTTAGCACAATGGTTATCAGCATCCTGTATGTTGTCAAACAACTTTTTGAGACTCAGTCTTCAGAAGAAACCCAATACCACCACACAGACTACTCTTTCTAGCAGTAAGATATTTTATACGCATCTTCCAATGGCCTTTATAAAACAAGTCATGGACCACTGACTGAAACAAGAAATAGTCTAACAGCCCTTGAAATTCAGGCAAATTTTCAACTACTTAACTGCTGTCAGTGTCACTGTTGCTATGACACTGCACTGATAATTTCAAGAAAAGTTAATATACTACATATTTATAGTTTTGCAATAGTAGTAAAATGATGACAAATTAATTGTAAAAACTTTAAACAAAATCTCATTTTATGGTGACACCGACAACCTGTTACAAATTTTGAAAGCTAGCATAACGGGTCAGTCCAGTTTAACAATAACATCCTAGTTTAAATCACATAAAAATCAATTTAATATATTTACTTCACCAACTCTCCCTCTTAATTATGTACAAGCACTGACCAGTTTGTTTTGTTTGGAGGGATGGGTTGAGTAAATGAAAACCCTAGATGTTAAACTATTTAAATCATAAGAATAATTTGAATAGGATCAGGGCTTCTAGAATTTTTTTTAAATCCACTAGCCATGGGATCAGTGATTTTCAAAATTCTCTAGCCCGACTTAGAAATTCACTAGCCCTACCTCCTAACACAACAAAGTAAAAATAAAACTCAAACTTGACAATCGGATCGACTCGCTAAT
>JAULBS010104475.1:0-15716 GCA_032355785.1 Symmetromphalus regularis
GGTCTTTTATATGCACTGTCCCACAAACAGGACAGCACATACCACAGCCTTTGATTAACCAGTTGTGGACCACTAGTTACATCACTTAGAATGCGTCGCGTCCTCGGATTAGTTACCCATTTGTTTATAAAAAGTAGAGACCCCTTAGGATTTTAATCATGGTACGGCCCTGAATAGAAGTACGGGTATTTACAGTAGTAAGGTGACAAAAATGAAATATGCCACAGGGGAGGGTACAAGAATCTTGAAAAGGGGTTCCAAATGTATTTTGGAGGTGGATGTTCAAAGTTACGACCAAATAATTATGGTGAAAAAATGGTGGCTGAAGGAAGTACAGACCCCCACCCCCACCCATTTTGGATATCCTTTGTGCCAAACAATTAGTAGAACTATTATTTTTTTTTACATTAAAATATTAATATATATATATTTTTAAATGTTTATTCATGTTTACTAAATTGGTTGTCAGTAATTTAAAATGTACACAGACATTAGATAGGGTATTGTCTTTAATACCGTCTTCGTGGTCAAAACGTACAATACTATGTGGCACTAATATATGTTTTTCACTGAAATGTCTTCTGATGTTAGAACCCCTAAAATTAAGAACATGTCCATGGCAAAATAAATGCTGTGTGGAGTAATAAAGTCCAAGGCATTTCTTACGGCAATTCTAGCGTAAAGTATATTTTATTCTTAATACAATGTAATTAGAAAAAAATACACCTTGTAAAACGAAATTTAGTCCGCAGTAATTTGCCGCGGAGTATGAAAACTCTGCGGCTATCTCCACGGCATTGCCGATTGCCACGGGCAATTTCAGGCGTTGTGTCATAGTCATATACATAAAATACGTAAAATACAGATATGAAATACGTTTTGATTTTCTGTTTTTATTTTATAATGCATTATCATTACTAAAGTCAGTACATTACCAGTTGATTTGCGCTCACATTCACCTTTTACCAACATTAACTTTCAGTTGTGCATCTCCCGTTCCAACCAGTGGTTCACAACTGGTTCATCAAAGGCAGTGCTATGTGCTGTCCTGTCTGTGGGAAAATGCATGTAAAAGACCACTTTCTGCTTATCGGAAAAAGTAGCTTGTGTGGCGGCAGCGGGTTTCCTCTGAAATAAATATGTCGGAATGACCATATGATTGACGTCCAATAGCCGATGATAAGATAATAATCAATGTGCTCTAAAGAATCGTTAAATAAAACAAACTTTACTTTACTGTACTCTAGGTATATTTGTTAAAACCCGAAACACTCCACTGCCCAGCTTGTCCAAGCATTTACCATTTTAGGGCAGTCATGCAATTTAATAATGGCATCATACGCATATATGCAATGTTGTGTTTTGTTAAACTACTGGGAAAGAGGCCAAGGTACAGAGTTAATTGGTCTAGCATGTTCTATCACACCTGAGTAGGTTTGTTTCTGCAGAAAAAAACTTTGCTAACAACAGATTTCTTATATGAATATATACATATACTACTCAAAACCATTTAAGGGTCATCAATTAAAGTAAAGATAATGCGGTAGCACAAATACATAAATTATGTAAGTTGATTTTTTTTTTTAATTTACTTAGTTGCTAGGACATTGCTATGCACCTCCTTTTTTCAATGCTCAATGTATCAGATACTTTTAGAAAATTTCAGAGGAAATATAATGTGACACATATATTGTTTTGAGTAGTATAGATTAGAAATCTTCAATATAAACCTGTATGTGAAGATTACCTGTTCGAAATGTCTCTAAACCCTTTTGCATCTCTACAAAACACACACATATGTACTGTGAACTGATACACGTATGGACTGTGAACTGATACACGTATGCACTGGGAACTGATACACATATGTACTGGGAACTGATACACATATGTACTGAGAACTGATACACGTATGTGCATAGGAACTGTTACACGTATATACTGGAAATTGATACACATATGTACTGGGAACTGGTACACGTATGTACTGTGAACTTTTACACGTATGTATATGTGAACTGATAAACGTATGTGCATGGGAACTGTTACACGTATGTACTGGAAATTGATACACGTATGTACTTATAACTTATACACGTATGTACTGGGAATTGATACATGTATGCACTGAGAACTAATACACGTATGAGCATGGGAACTGATACACGTATGTACTGGGAATTGATACACGTATGTATTGAGAACTGATACACGTATGTACTGGGAATTGATACACGTATGTACTGAGAACTGATACACGTATGTGCATGGGAACTGATACACGTATGTACTGGGAATTGATACACGTATATACTTAGAATTGATACACGTATGCACTGGGAACTTATGAATGTATGGGAACTGATACAGTTAAAAACTGTCCATGAACAACGTAACGTATAGGAAAAATTACTTTTAGGTTAAAAATCAACAATAACATTTATCGCAGTAAATAGATATTAGTATTTTTGCAGACGTGTAGTGTCGTAGAATGTTATTATACATTATCATCCTAAATGATAACTTTGTTTATTTTTACAGGCATATGTGTTATCGAAGAGTCACCTATTATACCAGTCATCTAAGGTGTGCTTATAGATCATGGGGAATGTGAGTGCTATTTGTTTATTTTTAAATATATTGTTATATATACTCATTCAAATAATTTTAAAACAATGTCTTAAAAGCATTATTGTTTTAAATATGTCAGAAATAGAAAACACAACTTTACTGTTACTTTAACCTCAGATTATATATTACTCCATCTACATCACCTTGCAACCATGCAATTCTGTCAAAGAAGCTCATGTTTGTTCTTTGGTGCATGTTTGAGCGGATCTGTTACTTAAACTGTTTTCACGTGTATTCTGTTTGCGTCATGCGGCATGTGCTGTTTTGTGAAATCACTGAAATGACATTCACGTGGATGCGGTTTTTTACTGCCGCATACTGCACGTTGTTTGAAAATAGCTTTATACAGAGATGTGTTAATGTGCAAAAATCATAGCCAGAAGTCGAATCATTTAAGTGGGTCTCGAGATGTTGCTATAGCATTTTCAAAGCCTTGCTTACAACCAATTGAACAGTGTTCAGATTTTTCCAAAGTACAGTTTAGTTTCGAACTTTCATTACCGAAGAAAAGGTTTGGTGAGTCTTGCCGACCTCCAACTGACAGTGTGGTTCATTGCATCAACTCGTCAGAGGATATAAAAGCAGCATATGAAACCGAACTAGAAGAAGACGAAACTTATGGTACTCATGACATTGTTGTGAATGGAACTGCTTTATTATCTTTCAGTGTGATTAGGGAAGGTTAAAGTGACTGTAAACAAAACAAACAAAAATCATATAATTATGCACACTTTTTAACAATTTGTTTCTTTAAATATGTGGTCCATTAGTTTACAATCCTAAACACCTGAACCCCAATGTATCTTGAGTATCTCAAATATATCTGTTTTCCAATATCACATTCCCGAAATTCACCAATTGCCATTACGAATGCGTGCATTAAAGAAAATTAATCACCAATTGTCTATGATTCTACTCAGAATACAAAATTCAGTAATTTGCAACGATTCTATGCAGGTCACGCAATGCAGTATTTGTTCATATTTCTTCACGAAATTCAGCAATTGTTTATAATTCTACTTAGCATACAAAAGGAAAAGAAATTGTTTCAGGCTTTCTAAAGATGTCTCTAAGAGTAGCTGGCTAAAAGTTTGAATATTACATTTATTGTCTAAATATTACATTAAATTGTATAAATATTACACTAAATTGTATATTTATGCTTGTAAATATTATATATTTTCAGGTGCTGTTCTTGGCGTTGGTACTGGATACGACACTACAGATACGTAGCATATTGTTGTCCAGGGTGGAAAGCACCTTACTATGACAGATATAGCTGTACCATTCGTGAGACATTTCATATATTCACACTCATGATATTAAATGTAACATGTATCAATCTAGAGTTATTTATAAAAAATGAATTTTATATAATATAAAAATTTTTTAAATAGGTTGAGATGGAGTTCAATTCTATTATCGTGCATGTTTTGAATGTTGCTTGCACCATGTAGTATTAGTATTACGGGAGGAAGGATATTCTTTATTGTATTTTTAATTTTTAATTTTTTTATTTAATTGTTTTAATTTGTGTTTAAGTATATGTTTGTGTGTGTGCGTGTGTATGTTTTTGTCTTTTAAAAGTCGATATGAAGAAATATTACTCAAAACAATATCTAAATATAATTTTAAAATATTAGGAATTCGCTGAAAAACAACTGATCGGACTCTCAAGCTGAATATGGTGTTTCAGAGCATGTTGGAGACTGTCTCAAATTTGACTAGGTGTTACAATTATCAAATGTTTGACATGATTAAGGAAACAATGTCCTCAAGTGAAGTCGTTAAAAAAATTGCAATAAAGATATTAATTATTTTTTATAAATTAAAATGCTTGTGTTGTTTCTCATAAAGGTTAATTAAAGGCATAGCCCCACGGAATTTAAGGGGCTTTGTACTCTAAATATTGTTTACGAATGAAACTCACATGCATTTGTTATACTAGATCTCGTTTTCATATCACGCTAGACATTTTAACTGAACCATAGTATAGGGAATTCCATATCGAGTCGATGGATTTTTTCACATTTAAAAATGTCAAATTTCGAGATCGGAACTCCTCACGAGGCAAAATAAATTGGTACTAAATGTTTTTGCAGCTACAAAAATATTCAGAAGTTTTAAAATAATACCCGTCTCGTGACTCGAAATATATACGTCACACATTCAATGAAAAAAATACACTATTTGTTTTCGATTTATTTGTCCGTGAGCATAATTCATTATTATTTTTAAAAATATTAATAATAAGCGAGATGCGTTGGTTATGTAAGTAGTTGAATGAAGTATTTCTATGGACAAATCAAATGTTTATATTTAAAATTAACTTTTTTGTTTGGAAATTAATTAGGTCAAGTGTCCGTGGGAGTATGTGTTTAAGCTTGTTAATGAATATTACATTTCAGCTATATGTATTCCAAACTGCAAGAATGGGGGCAAGTGTTACAAGCCTGGCTACTGCAACTGTCACTCGGGATACGACGGATATAGGTGTGATGGACGTACGTTTCGAAATCGATTTATATTCAACATCTGATTTGTATTCTAGATATAATTTATATTCTAGATCTTTTTATTCAAGACCGTATTTATATTCTAGTAGTAATTTTATATTCTGGATCTAATTTATATTCTAGATCCTATTTGTAAGTTATATTCAAATTTTATTTTAGATCTATTTTGAGGGTTCATATGCCAAGTTATGTTGTCCATATTGAAGATAGTTTATATGAATCTAATGTTGTGTTATTATTTGTGCATTTCGGGCTTAAGGGTAATTTCTACATTCAACACTATTCTAGATCTATTCTCTATCTAAAATATTAATAATTATTTCTGTTCTATTATCATCTAAATGAATATAATTATCTCGACGGAAGGAAAGCGCATGTTGGTCATCACAATCCGTTTTCTTACAATAGTTACATATAACCATACCTAAACTAACTATTTTTAATTACAGTATATCACAATGCATTTATAGATAATAGTACAGATAATAATACACAGGTATGTAATACTGTATTGATTAGGTCATTTGTTTATATTTTAGGAACCTGTTCTCACCTGACTGCGTGTTATCCTGGCACCTGCGATCGTGACCCTTCTGGTACTTCAACAACGTGCACCTGTCAGGATGGGTTTGGTGGAAGTCGGTGCATCCAGAGTGAGTAGTGTAGCAGTAGCGGATGTTGAGGGGATCCAGGAGTTCCGGACCTCCCTTTTTTTTTTTTTTTTTTCTGAGTGTAAGAACTTGAAAATAAACCATTCCCCCCCAGTCCAATTCACCCATCACATTTGGACCCCCATCCTTTCAGAAATCCTGCATCCACACCTGTGTAGCATTTTAACAAAAACTTAAACGTGTAGTTAAATTGATTGTATTGATTGTATAAATTTTGGCACGTAATCAAGTGTGAGGCCACCCATATTTATTTTTGTACTGGTAGGAGGGTGGGTGGATGGTGTAGGAAGGGGAGTTCGTTATATAATCAAATAATCATTATAACCAATCGAAAATCTCGTTTGTAGAACGGCTACTCGGGTTCGGATGGTTACGATAAAGAACAAATCATATCTTATCAATATTATCCATATTAATTCTTTTTCTATTACTACGATTGCCATGCGATTCCACGCCATACCATACAATGTTGTTATGTTATTTATATTATTATTATTATGATTGTTATTATTATTATTATTACAGTGCAGTCAAAATTAGCGCCGACAATTAACACGTTACAAGCAAGGATGTCGTTTTGGTTGAGGGGGACAGATAACCCAATGGAAAAGTATGGCCTGATGGTTGACTCGACTAATTCAGATGATACTGATTTCATCTGGACCAATCGCGTCATGTTTAACTGGATCAACGTCACAGCTGTCAGTCAGTATAACGGAGAAGAAGCTCCGCCCAGGCCCGGATGGATAAAATCTGCAGGACTTGGAATCGTCCAAGCGACCGTGAATATCATCCTTATTAAACAATCCTTCCGGGGTAATTTCATTATAATTATGGTTTTGTTACAAATGTTCGGATTCGTCAAATTGCATTCACGTGAATCGGTGATGTAAACAAATTAAAATACGTTCAACTTCTTATGCATAAGTTGGTACTTACAAATCATTATTAAAAAGTTTTTCTTATGTGTTACGCATCCAAAGTACAAATCCTGATGTGCAGTTCAAATCAATGCAAGACAGACATCCTGTGACATGATTTTCTGAGAACAAATAAGCAAATCCTGAATTGAGACACGACGTCAAAGTTGTCCCAACTTTCAGTGATCAGTCCAGCTAATGGGAAAGAGGTCCAGCTATAAAATCATAATAATCGGATTAGTAGACATGTTGGCTCTTTGTGTGCGAAGCACTTTGACAATATTTAGTCCGCTTTTCAAGATATTGTAATTTTTCTACACCAACCCATTTTTTCTGCACTTCGCCAAACTGGCTTCAATACACATTGCAGAGAGCTCCGATTCAGTTGGGTTACGTAACGTCACCAAAATGCAGCATTCTGATTGGTTTGTCGTCTATATTTAGCACATTCTTTGGGAAGCCCTACTTCGGTCAAACGTCCTCCAATGGGGCGTCTTAGCTCAGAACAGGGGAGATAATAAAATAGGTGGCGCGTCGCTCGTCAGGGTCCAACAAACTCGGACAATAGGCTGATATTTGTATTTTGGGGTCAGGAAATATGCTGAAAATCGTTTTTTGTTTTTTTACTTCTCTTAAATTAAAAAAACAAAAACAAATTCTACCAGCGTATTGTGTATTTTTTTCAAAGTAATAAATAAAAACAGTATGTCAGTAATTTAAACTTGTACACGTTTTTGTTGCCAATGGTTTGTGTAGGGGGGGGAGGTTGGTGAATACAAAACGACCCGACCCAACAAGGTAAAAGGGGCTATTGCTACCACCCCAATACCCGACGCGTGATATATAATAATTATTAACATTGGTGCCGTTTTCGCCAATACATCAAGCTGCCGTTTTGTTCAAATCGATGCCGTTTTAGCCAAGCAAAATGCCGAAAAGTACAAACTTATCACCAATGATTCACGAGTATGTAGTACAATCGATGACTGATACATAATTCAATGTAATAATTTTATCAAAATTCAAACATGAATGTGTCTCATACATATATGCATCATATAATTGAAAACACTGGCACGATTTTCACAGATACGATTTTTTTTAGATTACGCATTACAAAATAATAACCTCAAATTTAGTACAAATATTTTTTATCGCTACATTCATTAGTCCAAGTAAATTTAACTACCCAATTAAATGCGCAATTAACCCAATACGTGATAATTCACATGTTAAAATAACAAAAATTATATAACCCATTATGAGTGCCGACTGGCACTGTAGTAATTAACTATTAGGATCTTTAATTCACTAAACACAGTTGTCACCTGCCCACCCACCCCACCCCCCTTCCTTACATACTATCTTTATTACATATTGAAAACAAGAAATTGATCACAACTTTTAATATTTCTGGGTGTATAGGGTTTTTTTAAAATTATTTTATTACTAATGTTTTATTAATAAAAACAAGACTAGGTGTCGTTTTGTCTAATTACTAATATTTGGTGCCGTTTTCGTTTGGTGACATTTTCGCTATATAACCCCTTTCGGGCATATTTTTTTTCTTTTGATAATATGACCCTGCATACTAAATATTTTAAAATATGCATTTTTGTATTACAAGATTAGTTTTGTTTTTCATTTATTGCATTACAGTACATAACTATGTCGTATATGTGTGTACATGTTTCCAGGCAATGCCCAAGAATTCGTAAGCAAGAATGAGACATTGGACTGTAACCGGACTTTTACTTCGATGACTATTGGTCCGAGATCTCCCGCCCACGATTTGTTGAACTGTTCTATTAGTCTGCCAAACTTTGACAGACAGCTTGAAAATGCTGACAGGTACTCTCTCTACAAATATTATAATGATCTTTTTTTGTTATTACAATAATCTACAAATCTTTACACTATCCTACAGGGCCGACACAGCCATTTAAATATTGGGTGATGGGACAAGACTGAATAGGGGCGTCATCAGTCATCTGAAGTGCGCCTACAACGTACTCGATAAATGTAAATATTGTCACAAAAATGGTGCCTCAAATTATGCCTCCCCCCAACGTCTGCGCGGGTTCTGTCCTAGTCCACAGAAAGATGATGGTTTTACATACAACCTCTGAGGTATGTAAGAGATGCTTAGTGCAATATATTTGCCGATTTCAAATAACACCTTGTAGTTTATACATTGATCCCTAACAGCTTTAGAAGGTTTTATGGTAGAAACCTAAAGAACATTCCATGATGCATTAGTGATTAAACTGTCTGATGCAGTACCTTATTTTAACCCTTTACTCTTTCATCATTTCATGAAAACAATGCAGCTGACAGAAGTGCTATGGTTGTACTTTCAAGCTTCAAGTTCGATGGCCTGATCTTTACGCCAGTGCACGTTTTGTTAAGTTAGTCTACTTATCTGCTGTAGTTACAATTAATATAAAGGTAACTGTTGCTACTTTTGTTAATACAGCAATATTGTTTCAGACTGACTGTGACATTCCGAACTAAGAGTGGCGGTTATCGTGAAGTGGTAGACGCTGAGCGTCCTAACAGAGCATACCAGACCCACGAGTTCAAGGGTCAGTGGAGCACCAAGGCGGTGGAGTATCGGTTTGATACAACACATCCTGAACACTGCAACCTAGATGAACCTCCATCCTGCTCAGCAAATGAAGACATATTTAGCGTGGATAACGATGTCCACTCAGATAATGTAAGTTATTAAGTTGGCACGTGTATTCTTATCAGTCGAGTCCCCGTGCTAAGTTACAGAGTAAGCCAAAAGTTTGAAGTGTACACATTCATATCATTTCATTTTGAGAAGTAACAGCTCATCGGTTACAAATGCGTAATTAGCAAAACACATGACAGGTGTAGCCCAATATTAGAGCAGAATATAATAAAATATGTTTCAGTAAACGTTTGCTTATAAAGTACAGTGGTTTCACGCCTTTTCGATACTTCAAATAAATAATTAACCAAATTATATGCAATACTTGATGTTACTTGCACTTAAAACCTCTAGCAGCTTGAACATATCCTGTAAAAGGTTTTGATAAATAAATAAATTACCCACATTCTGTACCTTCCATTAGACTTTGAGGAATAAACTATTCGAAAACCTTATCCAGGGAGGGATACTTTGGACGTACTGTTGCTAAAACCATATTACCACACCCTAAACTGTACAAGAAAAAAACATATTATATAAGCCAAAATTATAATAAGTGAGCCGCAACAGTACCCTATAAGGACAAAGCACTTCGTATAGAACAATACCATAGTGTTTTGAACACAACTAAATTCAATAGGATATCTCGTGAGCTAAGCAGTATATTGTACATAGGCTGTTGTGTGACAGTGTTCAAATAGATTTTATTTGTCAATCACAGCTCGTCATATAATTACTGCAAGATAATATAATTATACAAATGCACATGCAGTTCATCAATAAACTATCAATTTCTTTCAGAGTCCAATCAGGTTGAAATGGGACGGCTGGACAGACAATCTATCTGGGATGTTCCGCTACGCCTGGGAAGTATTTAAACTGGTGCCAGATATCAGTGGTCGATTACACGAACAGTATCCTCTCCAACCTTTGAAGATAACAGAGGTGATGCATGCAAATCTTAGCGATTACTCACCTTCTTACCACCCAGATGACGTTGGGATGTACTCGTTCATCCTGGAAGCGTCAGACAAGGCTAACAACTCTCGATTTATTCGACGACTCTGCCTCTATGATCCATCGTCAGAAATCACACTTGATACTGAAGGATTGGAAATAGCTTCAGCGAGAAGGGTCGGTCAAGATGCATGGTCCTCTAAGATATCAGACCCTCTGGTCGTAAGCTGGGAAGATCATTTTGTCAACAAGATTCACGAAGACAACAAACTTCTTAACAGAGTGAAGACGTACCCACAACAACTGGAAGATGGGCTAAAAGTGATTTATCAGGATGATACTTATGGTAAGAGAACTATCAGCGCCATACCCAACAGTCATGGGATTGTCAGATTCGAGGTGGCGTTTCGGATGGACAGCAATGCTGGAGTGGGACAAAACGAACCTGTGACTGGATGGCGGAGGTTAGATGCATCAGCACTCAGTACGTCTGTGACTCCAACAAATCCAAGTCGTGGTGACACTGTGACCATCTGGGTCCGCGCTTATGATCTCACAGGCCGACACAAGACAGACAAAATACGCGTTCACTATGATGATTCACCGCCAAACGCTGGAAAAACAGTCGCCTTTAAGAAAAATGTTGTTTCAACGTACCCATTTGGGTCACAGTAAGTATTTCTAATGATACTAAATTGTAGATCTTGTGATTGTAACGTATTTCATTTATTGATAGGAACTGTTTTTTATCAAACACTATTATTAACATGCTAATGTCACTGTTTTAAATACACACACACATATCAACATATCAAAATACATCTTTAGATGTATATCAAAAAAAACACTGAGTAGAGTACTTTATGCTTGTTTTGTATTTTGTTGAAATCTTCACTATTGTTTGCAGAGTTGCTTTGGAAATGTCTGAACTTGAAAGCGGAATTGCTACAGTTAACATGACGATTATACGATTGAAATCATCAAGCGAATTGACGTCACATTCATACACCATTCCAACTATACCCGTAAGTGTTCAATTTGTAGATCATTTGAACTATACCCGTAAGTGTTCTATTTGTAGATCATTTGAACTATACCCATAAGTGTTCCATTTGTAGATTTTTTTGAACTATACCCGTAAGTGTTCCATTTGTAGATCATTTGAACTATACCCGTAAGTGTTCCATTTGTAGATCATTTGAACTATACCCGGAAATCTTCCATTTGTAGATCATTTGAACTTTACCCGTAAGTGTTCCATTTGTAGATCATTTGATCTATACCTGTAAGTGTTCCATTTGTAGATAATTTGAACCATGCCCATAAGTGTACCATTTATAGATCATTTACACTTAACTGAAAGTGTTCCATTTGTAGTCTGTTCCATTTATACCCTTATATGTTACATTGCAACTCTAGACGTCTATATAAGTACAGAAAAATGATTTTGTTGTTATATACGTCTAAATAAGTACAGAGTAAGTGATTTTAAAAGTCTAAATAAAGAATAAGTGATTTTGTTGTTAAAGGAGTCTCAATACAGAATAAGTAATTTAGTTTTTATAGAAATCTAAATACAAAGTAAGTCATTTTTTGTTATAGAATTCTCCATAAGTACAGATTAAGTGAGTTTGTTGTTATAGAAGTCTCAATAAGTTCAGAGTAAATGCTTTTGTTGTTTTAAAAGTCTAAATACATAATAAGTGATTTGTTTTTTAAAGAAGTCTGAGTACAGAATAAGTCATTTTGTTGTTATAGAAATTGAATAAGTACAGAATAAGTGATTTTGTTGTTATAGAAGTCTAAGTAGAGAATAAGTCATTTTGTTGGTATAGAAGTCTAAGTACAGAATAAGTGATTTTTTTGTTATAGAAGTCTAAGTAGAGAATAAGTCATTTTGTTGGTATAGAAGTCTAAGTACAGAATAAGTCATTTTGTTGTCATAGAAGTCTAATAAGTACAGAATAAGTGATTTTGTTGTTATAGAAGTCTAATAAGTACAGAATAAGTGATTTTGTTGTTATAGAAGTCTAAGTAGAGAATAAGTCATTTTGTTGGTATAGAAGTCGAATAAGAACAGAGTTAGTGAATTGTTGTTACAGTACTCCGAGTGCAAAGACACGATAAAATATTGTTTCTGCTCAACTGACAAGAAAGACCTCTGTCAGAAGACTGACCAGGTTCTAGACATCAACAACTGCTGGTTGATGGTTGATCATGACGGACTCAAGACTGAGACGCTTCAGCTGAGATTTGAGATCATAAACAATGCTTTACTCTCTGTCATCAGAACTGTCGATGTAAGTTGATTGTACAACTAATTTTAATCACACATATTTTTATAATAAAAATATCCTTTCCATGCATTATTTTGAACCTTACGATACATAGCCTCTAGACTTTTCCTTGTGCAGAAATACGGTTTTCAACAGGATAATACTTTTGTCATTTCGGGATTTCGATTGCACATCTCTATGTAGTATGTTGTTTTGTATTCAAGCCGATTCCACACGTAAAAGGAAAATTCAAATGCATCAATTAGCATCAGAGAATAATAAGATACTATATAGTTAGTGCAGATACTATTGTAAATGAACTATCTGAACAAATGTTGTGTTATACTATGACGTGTCTTTCTTCTTTGAACGTATAATTATAACATAATATATTATCCAAGGGAGAAAACTGTGGCTAAGTAATTGTATTCGTAATTTCAGGTTATATAATCATGTGTTTGCTCCAAGGGAGAAAAATGTTGTTGTATCATGAGCTTCCTTTGTTTGGAGTGTCATGGCATACAGGACCCAAAGAAGAACACATGGCGTTATAAAGATTTATTACTTTTGGAATTTTACAATGTAAATGTTCCAAGAGAAAACAAGTTGTTCTATTGTATTCCTTCATTTTGAATAGATAACAAAAGTATATATTTCAAATACATTGCATCGTAGCCAATGAGAAAAGTGTTATCTTTATCGTTTTTGCAGGTTTCTGATCTAATGTCGCTGAATGGTACACAAGCTTGTGAGTATTGATAAATTAATCAAATAAGACATTTATATTAACAAATGAATGACGTGTATGCATTTATGCCTATCTTTCTCCCTCGTCGGATTATTTGTTAACTTGAAATTCATTTTAATGTTTTCATTCGTTCATTCATTTATTTATTTATATATATATTTATTTATTTATTTGTTTATTATTTATTTATAGCATTTCCTGGTAAATGAAATAGTCTATGGTTAAATATTTTGAGGTGTCTAAATGGATGTCTGAGTTTTCTAAGACATGTATACACAGGTTTATACTGATATGTTGTATTACAGTAGTCTCATCAGTACTGTAGTACAGATTTCCGGTTTTTAGAATAAAAAGTCTTGGCATAGGCGTTGATATTTTAACGTCATGATAACCTCATACAAATCACATGTATGATGCCATCAGTCTTTATTAAAGTCTGCACGTCAAGTTTATTGTCCATGGGCCAATATATCTTTCTATTCATCCGCGTCTTAATCCTTCAAGTGAACATTTACAAATGGTATTAACGAAGTCACCAGGAAAAAAAAAAGAGTTTACAATTGAAAATATCTCAAGATATCATGAGCGTAGAAACTTGTATGTAGTCCTATCTTTTCGTGTTCAAGGGTCTAATAAAACAAATATTCTTGATCTTAATAGATCATTCGTTTAAGGTTAAAAAAGACAAATCCAAGATTATATTATATGAAGAGGCCCATCAGTTCAATCTTTTCGTAAGGTTGTCCAAGTATTGTCATAGATCTACATACATCAATAGTAACTTTGATTGTAATTTTAGTTCTTGGTCCTATGCATATTGGCAATGAGAGTGTGAGTAGATCTATATACATTTAATGTAACCTTGATTGGCATTTTTTGTTCTTGGTCCTATGCATATTGGCAATGAGAGTGTGAGTAGATTTATATACATCTAATGTAACCTTGACTGACATTTTTAGTTCTTGGTCCTATGCATATTGGCAATGAGAGTGTGAGTCAGACTTCCGCCAGGATCACGTGGGATCACTCGCCGGCGTGCTACACTCGCACGGAGATCTGGATCAACTACAAGACGAAATCCGGAGAGTTAGTTAAGAAGAGTCTGCACAAAGATGCAGTGTATGAAGATCTGACGGGGCTTGAACCTGGTACCAACTACACTGTTCAACTGATATCTCAGTATGGAGAGATCATGAGTGACCCCGTTGACTTTATACTTGTAACAGGTAAGCACTGTTTATTGTGTAATCACAATATGCACTATATGATGACTAGTTCATTTTAGTAGCATAATATTTATAATCATCCGTTTTAAGAATTTTTATTCTCAAAAAGCTGAGAAAATGTAATACAATAATACTTGAATTCAATTAATAACTGGCTTAATCAGTTACATAAACAATTATTCAGCAGTGTCGCCCAGCGACACACTTATTATAAAAGATACTTTAAATATGTCCCTTCATAGTACATGTAGAAACCTGTATAAACATGTAATTAAAATATTTTTTTAGTGACTTTTACAAATAGGTTTCACTGAATCTTTTTGGTTGGCATTCATTTGGAACCATGTATTTACCACTACTGTATTAATCGTTACGTGTTACATCGTCAGTGTTACATTGTATCGATGTTACATTGTAAACAGTCATGTCATTTGTTAGAAAATCAGTGTCCCCTTTTTATCAAACTATTAATGTCACGTAGTTATAGTTGTAATAATCATTAAGGATTGATTGATTGATTGGTTGGTTGGTTGTTTAACGACCGCCACCCCCCCCCCCCCCTCAGCACAAAACTAAACATCGGCTATTGGGGTCATACATTGGTTGAATAACTTTATTTATTTATTATAAATCAGTGTAAAGAGCTGATATATGTTTACTATGTACAATTGAAATAGAAATATATATATGATATTAATAAAATATGTATTTTTATTTTCATATTGTAGAAGCTCTGCCATACGAACCTAGTAGACTGGGTGGAGGTGCTGTTGCTGGAATAATTATAGGTAAACATAAAATAACATTGATTCACAACACTGAGGAACAAATGTTTCTTATTTTCTGTGGCATGACATTTTTCAACGGATTCTACTTATTTTTTCAACGCTAATTTCAAATCTGAAATCGGTTTACATGCTCTAGTTTTCATGCAATTTGAAATTTGTGATTTTCTTAAAAAAGAATACCTATTGTTATTTACACTTAAGGATAGCTTGAGATCTAACCTTAGCCCTACCCTACCCTACCCTACCCTACCCTACCCTACCCTACCCTACCCTACCCTACCCTACCCTACCCTACCCTACCCTACC
>JAULBS010104486.1:5434-15716 GCA_032355785.1 Symmetromphalus regularis
TCAAGAACTCAGCCAGGAAGTGTCTCGGATAATTTACATTTTTATGCATGGATGAAAGTAGTTAATGGCACAGCCAAACAAAACCTTTAATGTCTCCTGTATCAATTAGTGATGGTTCTGTGATCTGTGATCTGTAAGAACGATCAGGGCTGGAAAGCTATTTTGTAAATGTACTTGTCCTTGAGTAAGTGTAAAGTTAAATTGTGCAATACTTGCCCAAATTTTCGTGTGATGGATGTTGAATATTTAAGTGCAATAAAATACAGTTATATAGGAAGGGCCAAAAGGGTGTGGGACGGCACACACATACACATAGAATATATATATATATATTTACATTGGAAAATGAATAAATATATACAAAATATCTAAAAAGTGGGGGTGAGGGAGCAACGTGCCCCCCTTGGCCCTGCTTTCTACGCCATTGAAATATATAAACTATATCAAAGAAATATTTTTGATGTCCATGGTCTTTATTTGTTTAGTTTAAGCCACAGATTTTGTTGAAGTTTCTGGTCTGCCTTCAGCCATGTCAGATTTTGAAGACTGGATATGGCATTGGGCCTATACCAGTTGCGGATCCGGAGGGGGGATCCAGGGGGTCTGGATACCTCTGCCTCCTTATCTTGTATTTAAATATTTTTAATATATATTTTCCAAGTGGAAGGACATGAAAATTAACCATTTCTCCAAAGTCCTGTTCCCTCTTTCAGAAATCCTGCATCTGCCCCTATATACCCTGGGCACTCTGAATTCACTCTGCTGCAGAAGAAAAGAAGAAAAAAAAAACTCATTACTTGCCAAAGGGCAAATTACATTACCCAGTTTGATTGTAAAAATATCCAGTTATATTTTTTTGTCATTCTAATACCTAAATAGATTTATTAATTTGATTAAATAGTTAATTAAATTTGTTTTTACCATTGTTTTATTTATTATATTGAATTTGTTTTTATCATACTACTCATAGTAAAGTTTGTTTTATTTAACAATGCCTCTAGAGCACATTGATTTTTATCTTATCATCGGCTGTTGGACATCAATTATAATATGGTCATTCTGACATGTATTTAGAGGAAACCCGCTGCTGCCTCATAGGCTACTCTTTTCTGATAAGCAGCAAGGGTCTTTCATGTGCATCGTTACACAGACTGTACAGCACATACACGGCCTTTGATGAACCAGTTGTGGATCACTGGTTAGAACGGAAAATAGACTAAACTGCAAATGGTCCTCTGAGAAGGATCGATCCGACGACTGACTGGTTCACAGGCAGACAAGCTACCATTTGATCTAGATCCTGATCCCCATACTAGTTTACTACTCATAGTAATATTTACAACCCCTGAAGTTGCCCACAGCATTTAACAATGCCGTGGAGATTGTCACAGAGTTTTTCATTCTCTGCGACAAGTGCTTTCTTTTGCTGTGGACTAAAAAAAATTAAAGTTGTATTTTTTTCTTATTATTGAAAAATTAATAAAGTTTATTTACACTAAAATTGCTGCAGAAAATGCAGTGGACATTATTTCTCCACACCATTTATTTTACAGTGGACTTTTTCTTAATTGTGGAGCGGGATGTAGGTTAACCGGTAGCGTATCCGCCTGTGAACCAGACGGTCATCGGATCGATCCTTCTCAGCAAACCCATTTGCAATTTAGACTGTTTTCCATTCCTTCCATCCAGTAGTCTAGAACAGGTTTATAAAAAGCCGTGGTATGTGCTGTCCTGTCTGTGGGACAGTGCATTTAAAGATCCCTTGCTGCTTATCGGAATGAGTAGCCTATGTGGCGGCAGTGTTTTTCCTCTAAAAATCACTACATCAGAATGACCATATGATTGACGTCCATTAGCCAATGATAAGATAAAAATCAATGTGCTCTAGAGGTGTTGTTAAATAAAACAAACTTTACTTTAGATATATTTCTATAATTATAATAAAATCAGCAAGACCCCTGATATACTGTGATATGAATGGCCAGTTTGTTAATCCGTTACCGTGGTTATAAACGAGAGGTCGTGAGGTTTCCATGCTGGTTATCTTTATTCAAACAGTCAATCTCAGCAGTAAGACAGCATGATTGTTAAAAATAGGCTATGTGTTGACAGAGATAACATTATAAGTATATAACATTACCTTTACTGACACCAGATGTGTGGCAGGTGATCTTTGCGGGTGGGTGGGGAGGGGGCAGGGGGGGATGGGTAATGAGTTGATAGTGTTAACACATTGACTGCCAACTACTTGTATATATGTAGATGTAAGTATCAGATTTTGCCACTATGAGTATACTCATGGTAAAGATACAATGTAGTGCTACACTATTAGTAAATTAAAGATGTCATCATTGGCTATTGGACGTCTATCATATGGTCATTCTGACATATATTTAGAAGAAACCCGCTGCCGCCACATAGTGTACTCTTTCTGATAAGCAGCAATTGGTCTCACAGACAGGACAGCACATACAATGGCCTTTGATGAACCAGTTGTGGACCACTGGCTGGAATGGAAAATAGCCCAAATTGCAAATGGGTCCACTGAGATCAGTGGTATATAGAACTAGTACTAAAGAGAAGGATTTTGGCCACTTTATTTTGTCATTGCCAAAAAAAGGTTGGGGGTTTGTGCTATCCTGCTTGTGGGAAATTGCGTAAAAAAGACCCCTTGCTGCTAATCACAAAAATAGCTTATGTGGTGGTAGTGGGTTTCTATGAAGACCATGTGTCACAAATACAGCACATCTGATATCTAATAACTGGTTATTACCAATGTGCTGGGGTGTTTCCTCCATAGTCTGATCCTAGGCTATTTGTAAACTTCGTATCCAATTTATTATTGACTTAATCTTAGGTATTTTGAAGTCTTTGGGGCAGATCTATTTCCTCACAAAAGAGAAACACTTTGTTATTGAAACACATTAAATTGTTGAATTTCAAGTATAGATTGCTTATAGAACATGTTCTCATTAGCACTAGTGTTACAGTTCGGGCTATATTTCATTCCAGCCAGTGGTCCACAACTGGTTCATCAAAGGCCATGGTATATGCTGTGGGACGGTGCATATAAAAGACCCCTTGCCGCTTATCAGAAAGCAGCAGTGTATTTCCTCTATATACATATGTCAAAATGACCATATGATTGACATCCAATAGCCGATGATAAGATAAAAATTAATGTACTCTAGAGGCGTCATTAAATAAAACAAACAGGCCCGGAAGGGATGAGGGTGGGGGCAAGTGGGCCAGTTGGCATGAGCCTATGATATTGAAGGGGGCCTACTCACACTGGTATTTAGCACCGATTATAAAAATACTTAATGAGCAGTCTGCAATAGGGGCCTACATTTCCCTTTTAACCAGGGCCATGCAGCGGATCCAGGGGTCCTGACCGCCCCCTATTCTCTTATTTATTTTAATTTTTTTACATTTTACAAGTGGAAGGATGTCAAAATTAACCAATAACCATCATATTTGGACACTTCCCCACCCCTACCCCCCATTTAAAAAATCCTGCATCCATGCATGGGGCCTATTACTAGGTTTGTACGGGCCTGAGTGTAATGTATCATAAAGATAGATCTCATGACACAGAAACCACCGTTAAATTGTCTAACTTAAATCCAGATTGCTGATAGAAAGGGTTCTCGTTAGCTCTAGTGTGATCAGGATTTCTGAAAGGGGGGTTCAAATGTAGATTTCTGAAAAGGGGTGTCTAAAAGTTATAAGTAAATAGAAATAGGTAAATACATTTTTAATTTTTACTTCCTTCCAATCTTAAAATTGTAAAAAAAAAAAAAAAAAAAAATTGTGTGATGTACCATACTGGAGATATTTTGTATGTTCATTTAGTTTCACCATAAAACTGAGAACATTTACATCTGTTTTTCGTTATTTGACCCCATCGGATCCCAGTGTGTGGATAAATACATGGCTTATAAGTTTGATAAATTGTAAATTAAAAGAGGGGAGCGGGATGTAGCTCAAATGGTAGAACGTCTGCCTGTGAACCGGTCAGTCGTGGGATCAATCCTTCTCAGTGGACCCATTTGCAGTTTGGGCTATTTTCCATTCCAACCAGTGGTCCACAACTGGTTCATCAAAGGCTGTGGTATGTGCTGTCCTGTCTGTGGGAACGTGCATATAAAAGATCCCTTCTGCTTATCGAAAAGAGTAGCCAATGTGGTGGCCATGGGTTTCTTCTAAAGACATGTGTCAAAATGACCATATGATTGACGTCCATTAGCCGATGATGAAATAAAAATCAATGTGCTCTAGAAGCATTGTTAAATAAAACAAACTTTATGTTTTCATTGATACATAATTATTGCACTGTTATTCTTCCCAGTGGTGGGTATATTTAAGTCACAAAATATTAGCATCATGAAATATTAGTGATTTGTATGGCGTCGTTAAATTCGCTAATATTTTATGCACCCTAACATTTCCTGATTTACATTATTTTCTTATAACTGTAACAGAAGCCCTGTTTTTTGTTATTCAGTGATAAAACATAAAAATCTAATCATAATATAAACCAAATCCCATGGATTAAAAAGCACTACAAAATAGCAATTTCACTTCACTTTTCCCTCGTATGTCGGATCTACTTTCTGTAAACAAGATAAGATTACGCCACCCACTAATCCTAACAATAATATCTCAGTCATTAGTTACCATGCTGTGAGAAGGGGAGATCATCCTACAGTCAACTGGGATTTATTTGGGTGTCGTCAGAGAAATGTAACAATAAACACCTTCAGCATTCCGGTATTGCAGTCTTTCAGTATAGAAAATCTCAGATGGCCAACACTCTAAACAAAAATCATCAACTTCAAATTTTCTATGACAGCACAAACATTCAGAGTATTAGCATATTAAAATAGGATAGGAATGTTTGTTTAATGAAACCCTAGGACATTGTTTGAATCAGCAGATATTACCGGTAGGGGTGAAATTTTAGTTTTAATTATCTATAGAAGATAGCCACAACTGCCACATAGGCTAATCTTTTTGAATAGCAGCAAGGATTCATTTATATTCTTTCCCCACAGACAGGACAGGCATGGATAGCACATACCATAACACTTGATATATCCAGCAGCTGGGATTAGAACAGGTCAGACCTAAAAAGTAGGATCATTGCAAGGGAGTGTATAGCTTGTTCACTTCATGTATCAGATATATATACAGTATAACCTCGATTTACTGCCCCACGATTTAACGCCAACCTCTCATATCACCAACTTTCTTCCAAGTACCATTTGTTTTCTTTGTTAATTCCCTCTATTTAGTGCCACCCTTGCTATCCGTCAAACATGTTTTTGAACAAAATGCATTTTATATGTTACAGTCCCCTCGTTTGTATCACCAATGCTTCAATTAGCTGTAATCAAGTAGCTCGACAGGAGTATATTGGCCTTAATTAAGCTAATCATGAGTTGTTACTTTTGTTATTGTCTAATGATTAACAAAACCACTGTGTTAGTTAGTTGTCATTGTAGTGATTCTGCAGTTCAAAGAAGTAGCGGTACATGACAAAAAGCCGTTCTGATGATCACGTGACAATAATGTTTGGTGGCGCATCCTTGACACCCTCACTTTAACGCCAAAATAACATTGGTATGACAGTAGGCGGTAAATCGAGGTTATACTGTATGTATATATATATATATATATATGAGTACCTCAAATGGTTCTCGGCCTCACCCAGAAACAAGGGGAATAACTGTAAATATAAAGCCTTATATCATGGTCCACAAAAACTCAAATGTTTGTCATCATTTCTTAAAAAAGGAGAGGTAAGCTTCAGTGATCCATGCTGTTGAGGACTATCATGTTAAAGGTGTGACATATTTCCACGATGGAAAGCAAAGCTTGAACATTGGTGGACCAAGTGTATTGAAGTTAAAGTAGACTATGTTAAAAAAATAATCCAAGAACAATCTTTCTCCTGTGACATTTTTTTGAGTGAGACAAAGGACTTTTTGAAGTACCCTTATAATATACTAGTATATAAGTGCTATATATATATATATATATACAGGGGTTTACCTGGCTTTTATAAAAGAGGTTTCACTGGGACTCAACTATTTCTTTTCTGATGGTCCCAACCTAAAACCTTAAGGGTCCACAATTTAGTCAAGTTGCAGAAAACCGGTTTTGCATTAAGAAAAAATATTCTGTCTTAATTTTTATTTGTTTTATATTGAATAAATTAAATCTTTTTATAGCACTAAAATGTCTCAGTTCATCCTCCACCCCACACCCTTTTGTTTATTCAAGACTGAGTTGATTATATAACCAAAATAGTTTTGATATAAGAGTCCCTTGGGTAAATCCCTGTATATATATATATATATATATATAGATATATATCTATATAAATATATATCTATATAGATATATATCTATATATATCTATCTATATCTATATATATATATATATATATGCTTAATATTCAATTAAATTTATTTTAATAAATATTTTAGAACTGCAGAAGTGGAGACTATTATTGAGCTAAATTTTATAAACATGATCAGGAAATACATTGGTGCAGTTGTGTTTGTATTTTGTATTAGTAACAAAAGGTTAATTAATGGTTGCTTATATTATCACCATTAAATGTAGTTTCAGTCCATCTGTGTGCGACATCCATAATTATTAAGACACAGCTTCAAAACCAAACGGATGTAAGTTGGGGTAGCAGTTAATGGAGAAAATGGCCATAAATGGTTTCTCACCTAGACACAAGCTTTAACTGGAATATCTTTTGATTTCAAGAGCTTCAGAAACGTACATACACCCTTTGTGCACCAGATGTAGCTCTTAGGGGCATTCATTGATACCAGTAAGTGCCAAACCCAGACTACACCCTTTTGGTTATGAAGCAGTGAATACATGTTGTACATTTAAATAACGTTAATGTATGTTGTACATTTGTAAAATGTTAATGTATATTGTACATTTGCATAATGTTATTACGTTGTACATTTGCAAAATGATTATGTATATTGTACACTCAGACTGTTTTTATTTGTCAATGTTGTATCTTTTACGTACATGCCTTAGTTGGTGTTGTTCGATGCAAGTCATTTTGTTATAAAATACAGTCATCTATACCATATCACACGTGTTGTTATTTTGTTATATTAGCCATTACAGGGGTCAAACTTCAGTATTTGGGAGGCATGACAATTATTGCCTTGAATTCCTAGGAACCAAGAAGGCACTAAGGCAAGTTTGAGGACACACCAGGGACACAATGGCAAATGCCTCAATGCCTTTGTGAAATTCGACCCCTGGTCATCACAAGAAAACCTTTTAACAATGATGAAATATCACACCACCATTAATTGATATTTGCATTTTAATGCAATTACTGTTAGAAAACATGCTACAAATTATGTAACATCAACAAACACATACGGTTTTCATATTTCCAAAATACAAACTCTTGGTTACTATGAGGCAAAAAATAACCATAGGTTGACCATAAAATAATTGGGCTATTCAATCTTAAACTTCATCAAATTTCACTGTTTTATGCAAGTTACAAGACCCCCATGCTCAATGCTTCCAGTTTTTTTACAAGTTGTAGCCAAAAAGGTAATAAAGGCTAGTTTAATGAAATAATAAAATGTCAAGGTACATGTTAAGATTTTTTTTTTATTCTCTCTGGCAGTGCTGTATTTTATATCCATTTTTAAAGGCAGAACTCTTTCGGTTGTTTTTTAATGAAGCCCTAGCACAGTTCATTCAGCAGCTATCAGGTGTCGGACATTTGGTGTTTTGTAGCTCATGGTCTTGGGAGTAAACGATTAACAGCAAGGGTCTTTCCCCACAGACAAGACAGTACATACCACAACCTTTGGCAAACAGCTCTGGACCACTGGTCGGCATACACCTACACAGTGAGTCTTGCAGAGCACTTAATCTGGGTTGGAACCAGTATTGAGATTAAAAATATGCAAGTGAGTTTGTTAATTTAACATTTCGATGAAGGTGAAAATATTCAGTTAACAATATACCAGCGCATTGTTTTTATTTAATAACTATTAAGTATTAGACATGGTATTTTGTGACTCAAAGTCTTCAGAGGAAACCTGCTGCTGTCACATAGGCTACTTTTTCCAAAAGCACCAAGGAATCTTATGTGTGCTTTCGCATAGAAAGGACAATACAAACATGGTCAGAGACAAAACCAGTTGTGGACCACTGATTGGTACAACTGGCGTTCTCTTATTCATTTATCCTTGAGAAGTACTCAATCTGGGTTGGAACCATTATCAAGATTAGAAATACCATGCCTCGATTGAAATTTGATTACATTACCTACCATCCGACAGTGTAGGCTAATCATTGTACATCTTGAGCTGGTCATAGGAAGTGTTTCTATATTTACTAAAACATTCCTTATTTTTGTTAGCATTCTGTGATAAACAGTAGCCACTTTTCCACAGTCAAGAATGTACATACCATAACGTTTGGCAAACCATCTCTGGACCACAAGTGATATACACTTACTCATTAAGTCTTGCAGAGTACACACTCTGGGTTGGAATGTGTATCAAGATTAAAAACACCATGCTGACTGAGTGTTGATCCCAGTGACTACCAGTGCTTACACAGACAGCGTAATCACTGCACCAGAGGTACCGATCAATGGAAAGGGACTTTTTGTGTTTGGAGACTAAAACATTCCTTATTTCTATTAGCATTCTGTGATAAAGTAAAGTTTGTTTTATTTAATGACATCTCTTAAAAAAAAATAGTTTTATTTAACGATGCCTCTAGAGCACATTGATTTTTATCTTATCATCGGCTATTGGACGTCAAACATGTGCTCTTTCCGACATATTTCTTTAGAAACCCACTGCCACCACATGGGCTAATCTTTCCTATAAACAACAAGTGATCTTTTATATGCAATAGATAAGACAGCACATACCAAGGCCTTTGATGAACCAATTATGGACCACTGGTTGCAACAGAAAACAGCCCAAACTGCAAGTGGGTGTATTGAGAATGATCAATCCAATGACCAACCATAACACAGGCAGATACTCTACCGGTTGAGCTACATCCCATTCCCCTCTATGATAAAAAATTCAAAACACTAAATTATTTACATAATTTATTACAAACTCCCTCATCCACATAAAACAGAAATATACACCAAATATAAATCTATTTTCCTTTCCGTCCTTTCTTCTTCTGTCCTTTCTGACTCTGTTGCTGCTGACTCTGCTGACTAGACAACTGCGACTGTATGCGGGTTTTCAACTTGGGAATTGTCTCCCCTAGATATACTAATATAGAGAATCCTGCAAAAAATTTAAATTATTAAAAAAGTAATAATAAAATATAATAATCAACAGGCACCTTGGTGCAGGGTGGCTATGTGGCATGTTTCATCTGTGACATGACACTGACCATAAAATGACATTATTAGTAGGACATAAAAACTTTGAAAAACTATTTATAATGGGAAATATTAAATGTTTTTTTTAGTATTTACCATGATTATAAATAATCTTTTTTAATAATGCACAGTATATTTCCAAATTAAAAAAACTGGAGATATAGAAAATTAAAAAATTTAACACAGACCATACATCATTAGTAGGACATAAAAACTTTGAAAAACAATTTATAATGGGAAATATTAAATGTTTTTTTAATATTTACCATGATTATAAATAATGTTTTTTAATATAATGCACAGTATATTTCCAAGTAGGACATACTTAAAAAGATTTTTTTTTTAAATTCAAGAGAAATATTTTTAATATTTACCATTATAAATATTTATTTTTTATATAATGTATAGAATATTTCTAAATTAAAGACATGGGAGAGCAAAAAAAAAAACTTTCTACACAGATCATAAGTGTATAAAATGGTAATTTTGAACTATGACAATCTTACTTGTTGGAAATTGACTCAACATGGGTTGTCCTTCTTCTGTTTTGAGTTGAACTCTAATTCGACCTCTGACCTTCGGGTCTCGATGATCCAATTCACGGGGATAAACCTTATTCTGGAAAAAATATTATTTATTATAAATTTCTGATTTGAAAAAAACCTAACCATTTCCAATATAAAATCAATGTTTGAAACAATGCAGTTTTTTTTTAAAGTGGAGTCGTCAATTTTCCAAATTTAACTTGGTGAATATGACAAAATATTTATTTTTTAAAGTAAAGTTTGTTTTATTTAACAACGCCTCTAGAGCACATTGATTTTTATCTCATCATCAGCTATTGGACGTCAATC
>JAULBS010104508.1:0-15713 GCA_032355785.1 Symmetromphalus regularis
GGGGTTCGGTCGACCCCCCCCCCCCCCCATCCCTCCATGTACACCCATGTGGTTATATTTAACCTACATTTTTTTGTTCAGATTAACAACTTTAGTTTAGGGATCAAGTTTATAGACAAACGATATTTCAACAACAATAAAACTATTGGCAGGGACGATTCAGGCTTTTTGGAAACGTCTGCAATATTTAATACAGACATATCAATCAAAACGTTTAGAGTATGCAACTTTCTGATCAAAATTGTAAATAATCTGCAAATAGGGCATGATGTCAGATCTTATTTTAGTATTGACCTCGAAACTTGATATTCCTTTTATAACTCTTTGGGTGTTATAGGTACATGTTGCTGGTTTCGTGATCGTATGAAATTCCTTAAAATCAGCAAATAATAGGCACTATTGAAAAATAAAAGTAATCTGCTTTGCTTGTGATGGGCTAAGGGATGGGTGGATGAAACATATTTGTGTAGAGATCTATATTACTATATATCTATGTACAGATCAAAGGATTAAACAGGTTGTGAACTTACTACAAGTAATTGACTTGTTTTTGACGAGACATTGGGGAAAATATAATGAAAATAGAAACCGGTGAATGATATTATAAACTTTGAAGTCTAATAATGATTTAATAATTGTGGAACTAGTCAGTTTTGGTTAAATTGAATTCAGACCTGTAGCCAATATTTTTCATGAGGATATGTCATTGTATATTGTTTTAAGACAAATATTTGATGAAAAAAATATAATATGGAGCATACCCTATTTTGGCACATTCCACATGAATGTTGGTTACGTAACAAAAATGTGTATTTTGTTATTACATCTGTTTTAAATACTTTATAAAGAGTATCATTGTGATTACAGGACTTTATTTAATTGATAATGTTTTCTTTTAATAATGTTGATCATTCCAGTATAAAACGTAGCAATGCAATATACATGTATTTATATTGTTAGTAACTTGACCAAAACATAGCAATGCATATGATGTATTAATATACTTACTATACGACAATCAACTAGAAATTTGTTATTGTTAAGTTTATTTTTAAATATTTGAAATATACATGCATTTTCTTTTACATCAATAGTATTTGTGCACAGATATATACATGAATGTATATGTGACTGACTACTAATACTTGATTTCACTTGAAATTAAAAGTAGTTCACTATAACTATAGTTTATTAAATGTATCACGGAAGGACCGTCCGCCATTTTGGATACTACGTACTAAACCACAAAGTAGCACGTTATACACGATTTTTTAAAAATTTATTATAGTCGTTTATTTAATTTTGCTTTACCAATTTACATTACATTTTACTGTACTGAAGTGTATGTTCTATTATTTTATGTGTTTGAGACTTCCATTGTTAAAAACATTTTGAATCTCAACAAAATATTTAAATTTTTTGTATGATTTCTTTAGTAACATTTATAGCTGTGCATAAATGTTCTTTTGTTACCAGATGCTTATTTTTATACACTTGTGTAACGATATTTTTAGTTTGTAAAAAGATAGCATTTAGATATATTTCTGTAGAGATGATTCTTATTAGCGATTATTTTTAAAATGTGTTTATATATAAATTTCATAACTTCAGATCACGGGCGTAAATCCTAGGGTGGACGGGGGGACACCTCCCCACTTTTTGGACGGGGGGTCCCTATATAATTACCCACCCTCCCCCCACCATCTTTTACTTCGAAAAATTTAAATAAAATGCCAAAATAATAATCTTTTCCGGTATTTATCTTTATGATATCAATGTAACACTAAGCCAAGTGGTCTTAGCGGAAATATACCGTACATAGAGGGTCTATTATAGTTTGAAGATTTTAGCCGGGAAAGGTATTTGAAAAACCTTTGATTTTCAAATCAAAATTAGGGGGCATGCCTCCACCACCAGTTCCGTGTCCCCCTCCCACGTCCAGGAATCCATCCGGCTCCGTCCCCACCCCCAACCCACTTCCAGGAAGCGATTGTCGCCCATGGTTAAGATAGAGGGAACATGGGTGGAAGATGTTAGTTGTTAAATATGTTACAGGAAAAGTGAAAGTGTAAAATACGAAACAATGCATGCTAAGTTATGTTCGGAACTGTTTTGAAAGAAAGTTTTTAATTTCATACTCATGTACTGATATACTGTTGAAAATACAAAGTATTTTGTGTAAATATGTTGTTAACTGAATGTTTTAGTAAGCTCATTTGTTTTAAACAATCACGTGTCTGTAAAATAATTATCTCACCTTGTGTTTTGACACGACTACTGATTTTGACCATGTTACTTTTGTGTCAATGTATATGAACAATCTTAAAATAGCCTTACTTAGAATTAACATGATCAAATTATAATGACAAAACTGTACCATTTGATATTTCATTCAATATTTTTTCATTGGTATTTACAATTGAAAATCCTTTTCATCTGAAAATTGTCAACAACCAAGCATCACCTTCAGTAATAATCTTATTCGAATGTGGTGACCCTCAATAGTTGATGCTTATTTCTGGTACTTCGGGGACGGCGGTCGTTAAACCATCAAATCGAATGTGGCTTCACCAATTTACCTTGTTTGGACTTAACAAAATTCAATATCCAGTTACATTGGTATTCGTTACTATTGATCAGTTGCTTTAAAATTTGTTCGAGCTGTTTCGTGTCCAGTTAAAGTGTGCCTGCCTATTCTAATGAATACCGTGATATGATACTGTCGATAAACGAAGTGTATAACATATCACTTGTTGCTAATAAAGAAGAGTTTGTTGCTCTCATTATGTCAGTTATCAAAGTATTTTGGTTTTCGGAATTACCAGTAATCCATTTCAGTGGTAGATCCTAAATTTAGCGATTTAAAAAAAGATTATTTTTTTTAAATGTTAAAGAATACGAGGATTCTTTAGGGGCTTCCCTAAATGGATTTTCTGGATCCGCCACTGCTTTTGAACCTCTTATCAGTGTCGAGCGTGGGGACGATTCTATACGCTTATTGAAAGTATCTTAAATAAAACCCTTTGACCGTGACCAAATGTTAATGATAAACATCAATTTTATTTTACACGTACGTAGGAATTATGGGATTTTTTGTATCCCCCTCCTACCATGTACGCATCACTACCACCCCAACGTGCGTGCATTGATCTTCAACATTGAAAAGTACGTTGAATACATTTACGAAATAAAATTGTGTTCATTTTAAATTATAAAATTTAAGACATATGCGATGTAATAACAAACAGAATTTAAGTTTAATAAACCTGAATTTACAAGACATTGTGATGTAAATAATAGTGAAAAGATTAACAAATTGTTGGTATTGCTTCCTAGAAAATGTTTGTATATTATTTGTTATACATACAGTTTAAGAATAAATAAATAGTTTATTTATTATAATTTGTGTTTTGGTTTATTGTTGATCTGATTTTATTGAAAACATTTTACACATACTATACACATCTGTAGAAGAGCATAAATTTATGTACAGAGCGGTACATATCTCTAGATGTGGGGTTACGTGTATTAAATATTGAGCCCATCCTACTCTATCTTCGGCAATTGCTAATTTTTGGTGCAATTACGTAGTCGGGCATGTATCAGTAACATGAACACTAACAATATGCCTCCATGAAGCGGGTGACAGCGTCTTTTCCATTCGTCCCTGCCACTGATAGAGTTATTTCCCATTGACGTAAGTAGTCCACACTATATATCAGAGTTTGTGGTATGTCATGTCACGTTAGTCCAAATGATTCTTGCTGCCAAGAGAAACGAGTAGCCCGTGTTAACGTTACATGTATTTTCAGTAGAATTTGTTACACTGACAAAGTATAGTATACCAAGTGGTCTGGTGCCGTTATACTAAAATCAATTACATTTATGTTCTATCAGGCGTGGATGCTGGATTTCTGAAGGGGAGTCCAAATGTGGATTTGTTTAAAGGTGGGGGGTCAAGGGGATTAGTGAATAGAAAAGGAGAAAAAAATTGTTAATTTTCACGTCCTTCCACTCGGTAAAAGGTAAAAAGGAAAAAACAAATTGAGAAAAGGGGGTCCTGACACTCCCTGGATCTGTTACTGTCTATGACAATGTTTCCCAACCTGATGTCCACGGATCTCTTATGGATTCGTGAAAAAAATAGGAGTTCGCGAACTCGAAGGGAAACCGGACTGAACAAAGTAAATGCAGATGTGGGGGTCCTCAGAGATTTGTAAAATGTCTCAAGGGCAGGCCCGTACACAGGGGGCGCGACGGGTGCACAGGCACCCCCTAAATCTGTCGAGGTCCGTAAATGCAAATTTGGATTGACGCTAATTTACTAAAATAACGTTAAAAACTAAAATAAAACATTCAGGCCTTCACAAACGCACCACCCTAAAGAAAATCCTGCATACCGGCCTGAAACCTGACCGTATTTTATCAATTATCATTTACTATGGAATGGGGAAACACAATAAAGTTGCAAATGTAGATTTTTTGAGGATTTCACTACTAACTTGTTGGCGGACAGATTCTATAACCCTACCACAAACTCTCAGAAAACAAAGGATGCATGGTTTTACAAGCTATAGTAAATATTTAATAACAAATAAAAATAATTTAAAACTATAACAAAATAGATATGGTTAAAAAAAAAACATAAAAATATTTAAAATGAAAAAGAAAATGTTAACTATGATTAGAGCGACAAACACGGGAATCGAACCCGCTACTAGTACTATGCCGCCATTTCTATCGGAGGCTTAAATGATACAATCATACATAATGATCAAACATAGACTGTTTTGCATAATACAGCATTCAGTGTATTGATTAATTTAACATGTTAAACATTTATAAAGAAGGAAAGTGATCTACCTGACTAAAATAAAATAAAATTGCCTTCTCTAAAAATAATAATATTGTACCTGTAGTAATTTCTACCAATAATATTTGAGCTCCTCTTCAGGCAGTAACACAACATTACCAGAATATAACAATATTATTTTTATTATATTATTTAGACTTTATCAAGAATCTCTGAGGCATATCGATTTAACTAATTAATTAACATGTCCTGGTGTATTGCTAGTAGTGGGTAATTGGTTAAAGTATTTTTTGTCAGCCACAAATGCAACAGTGAAGAAAAATGCGCACGAAATTGCACTCTTTCGTGGTCATTTTTTTTATGCTAATAGAAATTTCTTTGTTTTCCTTAAGTGCAAAATATTAAACACAGGCATTGGCAGTTACATTACAAAAGAGGTTTTACATATAAGTACAAGTTTGGTTAATTTACGAATACGAAGCTCTTTGATAAAATAGAGGAAGATACTTAACAGAATTGACTGGGCAACAAAATGGCAACTTCCATGTCACAGCAGAAAATATCATTTATAAAAGAACAGTTATCTGCTGCATTTGGGAAAAGCAGTGTTGTTGTGAAGTTTGTAGCTGTTGCAGTAACTCTTGGATATTTGCTGTCTTTCATAGAATCATTAAAACCGTTCATTACTGTTACCCCTGGCTACGTGATTCCCCCAAACTTTAGAATCTACTCATTTTTCACATACTGTTTTGTCGAATTTCATTTTTGGGATGTTCTGATTGACATTGCAGTAGTTATTTTATGTGGAAAGTTACTGGAGCCATTATGGGGGGCATTGGACATGCTGATATTTTTCCAAATAGTCAATGTTGCAGTTGGTATCCTTGCTTCATTTTCCTATCTTCTGGTGTACCTAGTAACAGTTAGTGAGGAATATCTGTTTGAAGTTTATATTCATGGACTAGCAGGTTATATTGCTGCATTCTCTGTGGCAGTTAAACAAGTGATGCCTGATCATATTCTAATTGCCTCGCCGTTTGGAAAGCTGCGTAATACACACATTCCACTTCTTTTGTTACTTCTTACAATATTTTTGCGAACTGTGGGACTTCTTCCAGGACCATTTCCAATTATGTTTGGATGGGGTATTATTGTCAGCTGGATATATCTTCGATTTTATCAAAAACACAACAATGGAAATCGTGGAGATATGGCAGATAATTTTAGTTTTGCTAGGTATTTATGTTATATTATTATTATTATTTATATGTATTAATACTATTAAGAAAAGTTGATGAGGTGCAATATGCAACCACAACATGTAGCAAGGTTTTGAATGCTTTATCAATAGACACATAAGTGGAGTGAAAGTTGAATACAAGAAAATACAATACAAAAAAATTTCACTCTATATTTACAATTATGTCATTATCTAAGTAAATCTGTAGGTACTTTAAAAAACTATTTATTATCATTTAAATGAAATTAAACATATATAGTATACCAATATTCACACTCATACAGTTATCATACACTTAGTATGTATTATTAATAAGGTAAAACCTCATCCTTGTGTGCAACATTTATAAATGTATACATATCTTATTTCTTCTTTCTTTGTTACAGCTTCTTTCCTGGCCAGATTCAGCCCTTTATTTCCATAGTTTCAAGCACCGTGTTTCTTGGACTTGTCAAAGTGAAAATCTGCAAAAAGCCTCAGCGACACTATGACGTCAGTGCTCCTAGTACCATAACCATCAGTTTGCCGGGTACAGACCCACAGGATGCAGAACGCAGAAGGTGCTAGTGATTTTACTGTTTTATAATTCAGGTTCACAAACACAGCCATAGCTATTTCACTATCTACATGAACATTTATAATCCATTTTACATTGATCTTTCCTAGTCTTAATTTTGTATAATAACAAAATTTGGGTGGTCATCATTAATTTTTTAGCATGGTTCACAAAATTTATTAACCCTTAGTACTGGGAAATGGATGTTGTTGTTTTTTGGAGCTAGTGAATAATTACCAATTTTTTCATTAAATACTTTCTAAAATCAGTGTTCTCCTGAGAAAGTCTTGAGCAGTGCAAATAACATGCCAAAGGATTGGGTGGGATCCATGTGGGTTTGTTACACTGATATATATAAATTATAATTATAAGTGGTGTGGAAGTATGAGCAATAGTGCTGGTCGAAACTAAAAAGTGCCAGATCATCCTGACTAGTGCCAACCACTGGGCAGAAATAAGTGAATAATTATTCATAATCTTAAGTTTAAAATTATATTACTTGGGTGTTCAATTACCAATAGTGACAGTGAAATAGAGCAGATATATTACTGAGTTATAATTATATAACATGGTTTTATTTTTTCTATCAGACAATTGGCTCTAAAGGCTTTGAATGAGCGATTAAGCAAGGTGGAGACACCGGCATCATGGCCTGCCATGGATGAGGAGGGAGCAGGAACAGGACAAACGCCGGCACCTTCTGCATCAAAGACTGTTCCAGTAAAACCAGATACTGTGCCACCTGTAAAACTTCCCGTACCAACATTCTCACAGCAAGAGGAAGACAAACCAGAAACAACATAGATCTTGTGTGACGTTTTTATTAGACAGAAAAGATTATCAATTCTGGTTGAAGTCTTACAATCGGTGTGTGTCTGAATAACTCAGTAGTGTCTAAGGTGCCGTTCTCATTTATCAACATTGTAAAAAGCATGTGGTATGAAGTGGCCACAGCCAGCACATAGATTTAAATTAATCATTAAAATCTTCATTTTAGCCTATTTGGCTACACTGAAATGACACAGTGTACAGCAAGTCTGAAAATTAACATAATCTTTACAAATAGAAAAACGCTGAAATTTGGGAATGACCCCTAAATTACTCATTCAATAGCTGAAGTGTCCCAGTGTTCCACATCACTTAGAAATGGAGGTATAATACCTCCTAATGCTCGAAATCAAGTAATAAGAAGGAAGGGATAGAGTAATAACACGTAATGACAATCTGCCGCTAGAGGTATAAACACGTACCGCTTTTTTACTGAGGAGTACAATTTCAGCCGCTGATTGAACGTAATCGGGTGTGCTAATTTAAGTTGTAGTATAAATGAGGATCAAACTATATGTTAAATATGTATTTTTGTTTTCCCTCTGGAAGTATGAATACCTCTGACTTTTGTACAAGGAGGTCTGAATACCCTCACTTTTCAGAGGATGTGGAACACTGAAATGACACAGTGTACAGCAGCTGGTGTTATAATGTTAACAATGAGAAAATTAGTACACATTTAACACTAATAAATGTCTGGCCAGTCATTACCATTTTAATAACTCTTGACAACTTTTCAGCACTTATTCTTTCTATACAATTAAAAAAAAATTCAAATGTTAGTCTTCCTATCATTCTAAAAGTTCTCTTTTTAACCTTCTTTTTTAATACCTAAAATATATATGTCATTGGTATCTAGTGTCATTATATGTTATTGTTTGGCTAAATTTTAATGTTTGCATGAGGTGGGTTTTACATATTGCTTTTATGTTGACCATGTAAACTGGGGTTGTGTTTGCCATAAAGTTAAATGTTTTAGCGTGGCATAAAAAACACGATCTTTTGAAGATATATTTTTAATTCATATTTCATTACTGCTAATTCATGTGGGAATGACAAGTGTGCTATATTGCACAGAAAGTCACAGAAAGAGTTTCTGTGTCCAGCTGATTGATAGAGATTAGTAGTTTAAGTAGAAATGAAGATATTGACTGTCACCTGTAATTTATTTTATTTTTTTATAATGCAGCAAAAGCAAGTGATATTAAAGAAAAAATATACTGCATCTGCAAAAAGGCGTTACAGGAAATGATTCAATATTAAACAAATTACTGGTTAAAACAACTTATTTGATTAGACAAGACTACACTTTGAATTAGCCAGTGTGATGATGTAAATGATTATGTACATCTATCACTTCTAGCATCCTTCTGGTGAAATGGGTTTCAGTTTTGTAACATACCACTTTTTAGTATCGTTTTTATTTTGACCCACTTTCTGATATAGCCTTTTATTTTTGGGTCATGACCGTCATTTCAATATAATGAGCTTTTGTTTGGTGTAAGTATACAGGTATTTGTAAATATTTAAAATACATGTAATTTATATACTAGGTGTTTGTTTGTAGAGATTTAATACTGTTAATTATCATTATTTTATTTGAACATTTTGTGTACAAATCTGTTAAGCCCTTGAAATTAATGATGGCAGTGGGCAGTGCCATTGCAAAGTTGATATGCAACAACACTTTTATTATAAGATATTTACTTTGTTATTCATTGTACTAAATTGCTGTTGCAAAATAATCAGAATTTCGAGGGCTGTCTGTTTATACAGAAATTCAGCCTTGTAAGTATGATAAGGTGGAATTAAACAATATTTTCTCCAAAAATAGAGTTTTAGTAGGTTTAATTATATGATAATATACTTTATGTTGCACTAATTCTCCCACACACAATATTTTTACTGAGATATAACTCCAACTTTTCTTTAAAACCATTCCTTTTTTCTTACTGGCCTGTAATTTCTTGAATTTGTACATAATTGTTTTGTTAATGTATGTTGTACAGTGCATTAGTTAGAAAACACAATAATGGTATATAAATGTATATTTTAATCAACATGAAAGTAATAATTTAAATTAGTAGTAAAACAGCAGCTTATTATTTAATATTTATTTCCCTTCATGTGTAGTCATGCATATCTATAATGATGTGCAAGGTGTTTGCATAATATGTGTACCAAAAATGCCAGGCTTGAAAATGTTTGAATTTAGTCACTGATTGTGAGATATATCTATAAGAAAGCTACATTTTTTAGGACTGTAGTTGTCAACAGTCACATTGTTAGAATCCGTAGCACAAATCATTAATATCAGCACTTGGAAATTGGTGATTACAATTTACAACAACTCGGCTTTTTCAGTTTACCAAATTTTACGGAGTCATCCATGTTTGTTTTCTGCCCTTTCTTACAAAATTTAAGGTCCTGTCTTTAATACAGCCCAGTTAATCATCATGCTGTTTGATTAGTGTTGTTGTGATGTTAAAGTCTTCAGACGTTGTGGAAGTCTAAGAGTTTTATAAACACAGGGCCAACATTAACAAATCTTGTACAGCCACTAACAGTAATAGATAATGACATCTGAGTTAACTACTTAATATATGTATTAGTATATATAATAACATCTTTGAAAAGAATAAAAATATGTTTTACAAATCTAATGTGAAATATTTGGTAATCCCTAATCCCGTTTACTTCAAAGCTTATAACTGTTTAAACTATTAAGTTAACACAAATATTTGTGATGCTAGATTTGATATTCTAAACAAGTGATTGTACATCTAAGTAATGTGTAACTACTAAAAACTATTAGTTAAAAATATGTTACAATGGCTACAAAGTTAAAAGCCTATTTTTAATTTAGGTTACAGATTATTTTTCAGCTTCTGTTTTTGATGATGTAGTAGATAATGTAGGATCAAATGTCAAAGGATTTTTGTTTTAATACTATTTGTTTATAATAGTTTGTATTGAAATGTAGTAGTTATGGAATAATTAGTTTTGATAAATTTGCTGGTATATTGAAGTTGCTTTTGACTGAATTTTTAACATTTTGTAGTTTGAATTTTTTAGACTCATTATCTAAAGTTGTTATTGTGGTTTTAATGGCTAATTTGTATTGGTGCTAGTAATTTGGGAGCTTATTTTCATCCAATTAAAATATCATTCTTGTAAATTAGTGTTGACCCCACAGTGTTTTAAATGTAATTGATGAAAAAAAAGGCAATAAATTTTAAAATAAACTAAAGGGTCACTAACAGAATACATTTATTTTTTGAACATTCATAAAACTGGTTGCTGAGCCAATTTCCCAGCGTAAGTTTGGTCTAAATTTGGTAACTGTCAAGAATGTACACTGTGTGTAGTTGTATGTCATCTGTAATAACCTTATTTGTTATTTGCTCAAATAGTGCAATTAGATCTTTTTTTTGCTTTGTACTTACAAAATACTTTCTTATCTGTAATAAAACAATTCATTAACATTTGACCAATCATTATTTTAAATGCAGATACCTGTGCTATTATTTCATGTTTCCAGTGGGTACAGATTCATTTCCAGCAGAAATTGTAGTGGAAGAGAATTGTTAAAAGTATTTTGTATATTGCTGTAAATAGTCGATGTTTTTTTTTTGTATATTGCATAATTCACATAATGTTCAGCGAGTGGAGTTATGTGTGCTGTTGGGACTAATCTGTGGTTTCAATAAACTGATGCTTTGTAAATTGATATATTTGTTCCATTTTTCTGTTTTTAGATGATACTATGGTACTCCATTCATTAAACAAAATTGAAGACTTGTAGCATTGTTTTTAGGAGGGTTAGGAAAATAGTAGCTTTTTAATAGTGATGAGCTAGTAATTAAGAAATAGTTCCACTGCCAATGACCCAGTGAACTAGTATCATTTAAAATTTATTCATCTGCAGTAATTTCTACTCACCTGGGGCGAGTAGGCAAATGTTAGTTTCTGCCCCTTCTCTTAGCTGGATATATTTATGCTTATTCACCTACCCATTCAGTTACAATGTTAACAACCAGTGACATTACTATGCAGCACACACTGGCTAGACCATCCTGAATGTAGGTTTAATGTTGATTGTGAACAATATGCATGTATTCTTTGTGTGGCATAAACCACATCACACTTGATACAGATGCCACAATGACATTCATATTACCTATAAGAGTATGGTATCTGAAGACAGAATTATTAAAATTAATTTAACTAATCCTCGTAAACATCTGGGTCCAAAATGCAAAGTACAGACTTTAATAAGAAAATATATCAAAACTTTTATCAAGATATAAAAAAAAACCCAACAAGATAAATCGATGTTAAATATATCGACCTATCATAATATTAAAGCTAGTTAAAGAAAAACAATGATTACAAGTTAACAAAAACAGGATTTAAAAAATCTGTCTAGTACAGATGTATGCAGTTAGCAATTACTAGATATTCTAACAACACAATTTTACTTATTAACCTACAAGTTGTAATTATTTTCTGGTAAAATAGATATCTGCAAATTAAGTCACCAATGGGACCTGAAAGCTCCAAGTAGTCCAATATGAGTTGATGTGCTCTGTTTCATGATTAAATTATGCATTAAGAAATCGTTTTCAGCATGAATATCAATATGCATAAACAGATTCTCAAGATTATGAGTTTTTTTAATATTTATTATGATCTTTTAATAAGAATTGTTAAACACAGATAGATGTTCCATGAGTCCACATTTCATTTTAATGGATTACATATGTTGAGATAGTCAGTGCCTTTGTTTTGACATCAGTCTAATGTATGCTTTTTGTCTTTTGATCAATTTAATATGAAGTTTTTCAAGAGTCTCTGATCTCTGTGGAAAGGGTTCTTGAGCCTGGGGATCTGGCCACTGGTTGTAGTTGCCATAGAAAGCAGGTGTTTCAGATGGATACAAGCTGGGATAGTAGTTCTGAGGCAGACAATAATAAGGATTTGGGTAAGGATAGTAACTAGGAAATGGAATAGTTTGGGGTAGATAGCCTGCTTGATAAAGATAGGGGTTGTTCTGTGTGTTTGGATCCCACTGCTGATATGGGTTAGTGAAGCCATCTGGCTGCCAGTCCAGCTGTATCCAATCAACTGATGGATCTCCAAAAGGAGGAACATTCTTATAATAAAACAATTCTTCTTCAGGGTGTTCTGAAGTTTCTTCTGAACTTGCCAGTGGATTTTCTCCATAAGGATAATGTACTGTTAGTGTACCTCCCACTTCGGCTGCTTCTAAAGCATTTTTCTCACCATGGAATTCAGCATCTGCTTCATTAAATCTACCTTCACCATAAGGGTAGTGAATATTGCTTTTCTTTGATTCAGGTTCCCCATATGGATAGTGAATTGCTGTATCTTCATTTTCTACATCTTTGTTAGCTCTTGTTCTATAATCATTGTAAGCCTCTAAATCATTTGCTACAGGTTCAGCTATGGTTCTAGAAGGGTCATGGAAAGGATGTTTTGGATCAGTATATGGCCCAAGAGACCAAAATGTTTGATGATTGTTTTCAGCCTGCATGTCATCTACAGCTGGTTCAGATATGGGTCTGTTTTCTCGGGGCCCACCATCTAGAACTAGTTTGGAAGGTCGTTTAGTAGAAACTTTCTGTCTGTTCTGCAGTATTTCTGGTTCAGCTGCGTAACTATTTTTGTAAACATCTTTTTCATACAGTGAGCTAAAACTTGAACTTGAGTCAGATTCATAACCATCATTACTTTCAGAGCTACCATCAAGCACACATTTTTTATCAAGTTTTAAATCCCCCAGACTCTGAACCAAATTATGTGATTGAATTTGAAGTCCCTGTTGAATTGCAGTCTGTCTGGGACTACTGTCTAAACTTGCCATGAAATTTCCTTTGCGGGATTTTGGCCTCACACATGGTCTGGTATCAGGAAATGTTACTGACACTATTCTCTTCTCTGTTGGTTCTACCTGTGCTTTTAGAACTGGTTTTAATGTAAGATCACTAGAGAAGGAAATACCAGTGTGTAACACAGTCTTTCTAATAAGTGTTTTTTCTTTGAATTCTGTGTGAAATTTAGCCAAGCACTGAGATACATATGCTATCCTCTCTTTGTCCACAGACTTCACACTGTGATCAATCTTAGTTTTAATCATATCCGGTAGACACAGTTTTTTTGCTGATCTGTCTTCATGCTTGAATCTCTCAAGACTTTCTTTCGCAGCTTCATACGTAAGATAGTGCTCAACTCTTTCATGCCCAATACTTTCTGCAAATGATGGAAGAACCTGGACAACCTCTATTGGAATAATTCTGCCTGTCTGTTCATCCTCTTGTTTGTTTGCATCATACATGATTTTATTTCTTTGACTGGAATGAATAACATCTTGTGGATCTTCTCTAACACTTCTCCAGTTAGGATTATCACTTCTACTCTTCTTTGTTTTCCTCTCATATTTCTGTTTAGAAACCTCTTTAAAATCAGTACAGACATTTTTTAATGTATCAACACTAACTACATTACTATCTTTTGCTTCAGATTCTTGCATACATTTTGCTTTTTGAGAACTGTGCAACTCATTTTCTGTATTCTGCACTGCTTGTGTAAATTTAGTATTAAAGTCCAACGTCTTGTCTGAAATGACTGTACAAGTGTGAACAGTTTCTGTATTCTGTCCAGAAAATGTACTTTTTTCTGAGTGTTTCTTAGAAATAGATGGCAAACTTTTCTCAAGCAAACACATTCCATTGTTAGTATTACTGCCCTCTGCACCAATCATCTGGGTTGGATCTCCAATTTTTCCTTCATTTGAGTTTTCTCTTTTTATATCAGTGTTTGCAGTAGATAATATATCTTGAGAAACAGTAAAAGAGTTGCTGTCATTTTTCATTTCAGTTTCATCACACAGCATATCAACACTAAAAGAATTTTGATTTGGAGCTATTTTGTTATACAAAGGCTGACTGGAATCTTGAATACTTTGATTGGATAAGTCATGTGATGGCAGATGTATCAAAACATTATCAGTATCCTCACTGGTCAAGGCATTATCTTCATCATCCAGTGAGATTCGATATTCTGGCTGAACTTCAACTTGATGTTTGACATCATCACTTGGTGTTCCATGTTTTGTCTGGCAGATGTCACTTTGATGACAGGTGGTAGGTCTGGTTATGATTTGCTCTGTACTCACTATGTCACTGATACTGATGGGCAAATCAATCTTCACTAAATCAAATGGAACTGGATCTGAAAATAAAGAATAACCATTAAGCAGATAAAAAAGATGAGCTTGTATTGACAAGTAACCTTTCTGGGGTAAAATATATTAAAAGAACTATATATATATATATATATATATATATATATATGTGTCTGTAAAAAACCCCCAAAAACTTTAGTTTGTAATATAAGTTAGATATATAAGATTAATCGGCATATAAACTTATTTATTTTAAATGAATATTAAAGATGAACACATATACCACAAATATATAATAAAACAGATATGAAATGTGAATTCCATAATTATGTTCTATATTAACTATAGAAAAACAAAAAGAAAAGGATACTTAAAATCCTATGGTTTTTCTTTGACAAAATAGGATATCATATTCTGCTTTTTGAAACTTTCTATATGACCAACTGTTATGTAACCAATATTGCTTTCTGTGATAAAACCAGCATATTTCATTACTAGTATTTGGCTTACTGAACAAAGACATGTTTTCATTCTTATTGTGTTACCATGACAATATTATTTAATTACCAGGCAATGGGTAAATGTGAGTGTTACACTTCTGCTCCAATGATTTCAGACTTTTCTCCTCTCCGGTACTCACAATCGTGACAGCCGCTCCAAATGAACCTGTAATAATGTCAAACGTCAACAATATTTTCAATCAAGCATGTTAAGCCAGCTATTATGTAACTGATATTAAATAAAATATAATTAAGCCATATAAATGTTACAGTGCATAATCAGTCATTCCATGAAATGCCTAAAAATCTCAGTCATTTCACGTAATGCCTTGTTTGGGGGTCCAGTCACTACGTGAATTGACTGAAATGTAAGGATTCATTGTTTGCCAAGCATGGATGAGAAAAAAGAAATAGAAAATTAGCCTTTAAAGCCATCATATTCAGAAATGTTAGATGTATATCAAGTCACAGCAGATACTTTTGCATTTATCAAATAATTCTGCATAATAAAAATATGTGATTTTCTTTTGTCACTTAGTACACTAGAGGTATTAGAAATGTATGATCTA
>JAULBS010104519.1:0-31065 GCA_032355785.1 Symmetromphalus regularis
TATTGGGTATATAATTTCAACTTCAAATGTTGACTTCATAATTCACAATGGAATCTCTAAATGTTGTTTTGGACTCTCCATATTTTCTCTAATGAGTCCACGGACTCTCCATATTTTTGGAGTTCATTGACACAAACATGTCTTACAAAAAAATTAATAAACAACTTGCAGATAGGTAATATTTGAAAAATAGGTTGGTTCACCAACTTTTCAACAGTTCAGTCCTGGTGACCATCCCAATTGTCAATGAATTTAACACTGCTATCAGATGGGTACAGTTGGTAATTGTGTCAAATCAAGGCCTTAAAACTACAATTTACATAGTACTTTATGCAACTTTCCATTAACAATAATAATTATAATAAAAATTCCATATGCAAATATCATCACAGCCTAATTTCGAAAATAGGAATAGGGCGAAAATATGTTGATAAAACCTACATTTAGAATATGTCAAATTAAAGAGGCCATAGATATGTCTACCTTTACATCTCTCTCTGGGGGACCGCTCTCTGTTGCCATTATATCAGTTAAATACGACACTGTCTTAAATGAAGGTCATAATTAATAATCTAATAATTAAAGTAAAGAAAACCGAAACTTCGTACTAGCCCCACTTGGGGATATTTTCAGGATAATTCATTGTTATATAATAATGTGGTGGTGGTTATACAAGGAAATAACAACAAAATGTATATATACATATATTACTGTCAAAATGAAGTATGTACTATACATTTATTTGTTAATGTTATGTTGATTATATTGAAGTTTTAATTATATTTATATCAAGATAAATATTTTACAGTAATGGTTGCTCCCTACTTAAACGTCACTGTAGTGCGCGCTGCTGAGGATAAGTTATGTTGAAAATTGATACTATTGAGAATGGGAAAGCCACAATATTTACAATCATGAAATTGTACATCAAACATTGATATTACTGAAACTTGCTGATAAATAAACGACATTATTGCAAGTTAGCCATAAATGATAGTTCAGTAAATAGGAATATAAATTGTTATAACGCATTTTTTAAACCGATGATACATTTTCAAAAGCTTTCTGATACATACAGTGTGTGTTCATGTGCCCACGCGCGCGCTGCCTTTTAAATATTGGGTGGGGAAGACTGAATACGGGCGCCATCTGTTATTCGAAGTACAATGTACTCAATAAATATAAAACATGCAAATTTTAGGACGTCTACTGTCGCAAAAAAAGAGCGCCGTAGATTATTGGGGGGAGGTCCCTTTGCCCCCCCCCCCCCATCTCCCGGCTGCGAATATAAGACAGCTGTTCCAAAGTTCAAACTCCAGTTCGTTATTACATACATTGTGTGTGTAACAAGGTAGCCTTTGAATTAGCAGTGTTCATCATCATCATCATCGTCGTCGTCACTATTATTATTATTATTGTCAAAATCGAGAAGAAAATAGAAATTAATAATGAAAATGTTGAGATGTTCTCACTTCTGCATAAGCAACACAGCCTAAATTGTTTCTGTTGCAACTTTCTAACATTTCAAATAAATTAGATTGTTATTTCATCAATCAAAAAAAAAATACATCTTTTCAAATATGGATGTTCACATGTGAATAAGAACGTCAACAAATAATGTGTTAGAAGTCAAACGATCCGACTCGTTCTTATACATGTACATATATAAGAGAGTATAACATTAAAAAAGAATTTACATAAAAATAAAATCTTTGCTCTGAAAAATGATCAGTTCCCTAGCCGTGAGTGAGGATTCTTCACGCCTTAACACATTAATTCATATGCCAAGATTATTTCATGGTATGACATGCTATATAGTATATGCTATGCTCCGATATCATACGACAGAATACAATATAATAATTATTACCCATATCTTGGTACGTATTAAAGTGTTACGTTCTAGTACTACTGGGACTAACACTTGATGTCATACGACGTCATTTTATTTCGCAGAGTTTGTTTCCATAAAGGGAAAAAGATTGGTTTCATTTTTGTTGTTGCTGAGTTTGTTTTTCAAATTTAACTTAAAATTGATAATGGGTAATAAATAGGATATTAACTCGTTTCCATTTCGCCTCATGTTTATGTCCCTCGTCAAATTATTTTCACTGTTACTCGCTATTTCACACGGGACATAAACATGATACGAAATGGAAACTCGTTAAATATCCTATAATTATGATAAGGGTTCCTTTCACCTATTTGGCTAGACTACGATATTCAGCACCATTCCCCAAAGGCTATGTTGTTTTTCATTGTCAATTTTGGAGTAAATTCCTAATTCAAATGTTTAAAAATATCTAATATTTCTTTACATATAAGTTTACATTTAAATAGATATATTAATTTGATTAAAATACTTGAGATATTAATATTTTATTATTGAAACATAATTTAGGTGTTTAGGTATTTAATGTGAAAATTATTAATTTCATTGAGAAATGACACTCATATTCCCAAAGTTAGAGCATAAAGTAAAATATTCAGAAGCAAAACTCTAATACCAACTGCTCACACTGGTGATTTTCTACAGTACTATTCAGAATAATTTTGTTTACTTGACATGCGCAATGTGTGTTTCCGGTGCATAGAAGTGTCATTAGTTTCCAAGAGTTGTTTGTGTATTTTATATTCCGTCCATTGGATTGGTATGTTTTTATCGATTTAATCTTTAATCAATTACATGTAACCATCACAAGACGTATGTTTTTAATATTTTGTTCCATATCCACGTTCTATGTGTTGGCAGCTTCATCCACCGTGTCCAGCCGATTCATGAGAAAATGGCTGCTCTGTCAAAATTGTCAGTTGTCAACTGTCTTAATATGAAATAGGTGAAACCTAAACTTCGCATCCGCCATTTCTTTAAAATAGCCTATATTATTAATTACATGTTTTGCTAAGGGTTCAAAATTAGTATATTTTCTAACCAGTCCAGAATGAATCTTCATAATTATTGTGAAATGATGCAGTTTCTATTTTGTAAATTTTAAACAACCTATAAATTAAAGTATAATTTAGTAATAGTATAGCCAATAGGGGCAGGGTAAGCAACGTTAATTTCATACCTCACAGACAATAGATATATTGCAAATAAATAAAATGATACATCTAGATAACTAATACCTAAAGTTTTCCATTGTTTCCATAATAGAGTAGGATGAGAACTTCATTCTTACCTGAAAAATAACATCAAAAGTACAAAATCAAAAACAAAAACGAAAGATAAAAACTAAACCTCTTCCATGTTACAAGAAATAAATTGTTTTGAAATTGTTATTCTGTATATTTGAATATTCTATTAACAATTGTAAAATAATTTATTTCTTGAAACCCAAAAATACATAAATTTCAGTCACAACTTGGTAGTTGTAGTAGTACTGTGTTATGATATCCCAAAGGCAAAGTCATTTGATATCACATTGTAGTGTTATAAATTTATTTGATATCACATTGTAGTGTTATAAATTTATTAGTATACCAAAAGTAAAAACATCATGTAACCCTCAAATTTTAGATATTTTTAAAGATACATAGATATTATGCAAAATATATCACATGTATGTTTTTATATACATACATTTATATCAGGATAGTGACCTTTATTCCATTCGGGCGACTACAAATTTTACAAAGGTAATCCGTCAGGCGACCATCAATTTAATAATAATAATTTTAAAAATATATATTAATAATAAATAGTTTCCAAGAATCCAAATGAGTTTAATAAAATTTATGCAAAATGGCGAACCCACTTGATTTTTAATAAATACATAGTGCCGTGCACAGTGCCACTTGTTGATACTGTGAGTACTATAATATATAGCGTAATCGTTTTAAAAAAACGCTGTCAGAGAATTCTGTTTTTGGCAAGATGTCGTAATATCCCAAAGATTGCCAAATGGCTTCGTGATAGAGATTTTTTTCCTTCCAGTCAAAACAAATAAAACTTTTCTGTTCTTTTATTGTTAAAAAATGCAATTATTATAAGTAAGTAATTTATCCATTGTTACCTATTACATTGAGGGTAATAATTATTTTACTTTAGGGTGTCAGTTTGTCTTACTTTGACTGAGTCGGTCCACCATGAAGTCTGTGACAATTGCCAAAGGCAAAGTTATAAATAAACTCTTGTAGCCAGTGTAGGTCACCATCTGATAGATCTATTGTTTCCTTTTGTTTTTGAAAATGGTGAATCAGGGTGCAGACATGTGCATTTTTGGTAATTGATTTTTTGAAAATCCTATAAAATGTAGCGAGTCGATCCGATCGTTAAAGTTGAGTTTTATTTTGACTTTGTAGTGTTACGAGGTTTGGCTAGTGAATTTTGAAAATCAGTGATCCCATGGTTAGTGGATTTAAAAAAAAATTGGTAGCCTTGCGGGAGCAGGTCAATTCATCCCAAAACTGACTAACCCCAGTCGTTGGTCAAATCGCCCCAGCCTAGTTGGTCAGGTCGCCCCAAAATGCTATTAACACATATGTTGAGCAGTATAACATTTAGAATTTAATTTGAACTGGTTCCAATTACATAAAAAAACATTTGTTGAGATTTTTTGTTGTGTTTTGGGGGAGGTGGGGTGAGGGGCTCTTCATCATGGCTTTTAATGCGACATTTGGAGGGCTAGTTGAATTTGAGAAGGGCTGCTAAGCTATTTCTTTAACAGGCCCTGTTGGCCACCATGGTTTTCATGTTAATTTTCAACCCTGATATATATATATATATATATTTTTTTTTTCTTCATACATTTGCTCCATATTCCCAAATAAATATAAATAAGGAGCATATACATAAAATATTGGAAGTACCCATTTTTTTTCATTTCATCAGTATTGTGTTGTTAAATTTATGTCATAAAAAAGGTTATTTTTATGTTACAAATGTTGATACATCTTACGATAATTTCAGTTATACATCTTATGATATGGACGAGATATACATGAATGAAATGTGTGATAAAGACATGATAAACAAAAAATAGCTAAAATTTTTAAATTGTACTAAACAAATAAGCAAGTGCATTCAAATAAAGTTTCTATAATGATAATTCAAATTAATGTTTATTTATGAGATAAACAATCTGGTGGATGTATTATCAAAATCCATTTTTTTACTTTTCAAGGTTTAGACTAAATGTTGTATATTAGATTCCAAAAAGAAAAGACCACACGTTTTGTTCAGTACATCACAAAAATGTGTTTGTATTATTTCATGGACATATTTTTTATTTGTTTGTTTTACAGATCTGCAACCATGGCAGATCCTATGGAACAACCCATGGACTTTCAAGCAGATCCTCCACAACCAACACCACAGTCTGATGCTGAAAACATTTACATGAGTCTTGTCAACTTTGAAATTGGAAAAAAGATAGGAAAAGGCCAGTTCTCAGAAGTGTATAGAGCCAAAAATAAGTTAAACGGCTGCACTGTTGCACTGAAAAAAGTGCAGGTAATTTCTTTTTTTTAATATCTGTATTTAAAAATAATTACTGAGCCAAAATAGCCAATCTTAACCAAAATTCATTGATTTTTATTACTCTTGCCATAGTAATAGATAGCAAGAGGTTTTGATTAATGTGAATAAAATTCAGTGATTTTAAAAATAATTAAATGTACATAGGAACATCATCAAACCTTTGACAAATATTTAAGATTGAAATGCCACCAGCCCCAGTTTTTAAGCTCAAGGGCAGGGAATATTTAGTTTTTTAAATTTTGATTGGCAGCAATTGCATATTATAAACTGATTAATAATTGCATATTTTATGTCTTAGAATAGTGTGGCAATGTCTGAAATTTGCATGTTTCATAATACAGTACTGAACAAAATCTTTTTTGAAGGGCAAGTTAAAATTTGCTATGAAATGTAAGCAACCAGCCCTATAGTACATAAAATATTTAAAAGATCTGTCAAAAACAAAAAATATAATTATAAAAGTAAAATTGCTGTTGGTAGGTTTGAAAAACAGTAATTTCATTCATGTACAGTTTGTGTAGTGATGAAAAGAAGTTTGACTTTTATGCTAGCCAGCATACAATTTGTTTTTAACAAAGCAGAAATACTGTAGTTGCTAGCTGCAAAGCAAGTAATCACATAACTTATGCTACATTTAACAGTCAGAATAATTCATGATAATCACTTTCCTGAAGACACCAGATTTGCAAATGATGTTCATTGAACCATAATTTATGACAGATTTACAATACTAGTATTTATTTATTACCAATCTGCAGCTATATTAATTGTTGAAATCTAACCTCACAGCTTCAATGCACATACATGTAGGCTTGAATTAAAAGTAGTAGTACCTAATCAGGGTTTCACATGAAGAATCCTGCGTTTTTGATGCAATATTTCGCTAAAATACTTCTAAATAAAATACGTGCGTGTCATGGCTGACGCATAATATTTCCGTTAGTCGACTTTAATGTTTTTTAAATACACAAAAACCTATTATTTATGAGAAGAAAAAACAATGGATATACATGTATAAGTATCATAAAGGTAAAATAGTAGATAATGGATATAATATATGCATGTAATATAATCAAGACAATTATTCAGTTATGTAATTGAAATAATATGTCATAGGTGACTCCCATTTATGAATGCTTTACTCCCAAAATAAAAACTTGTGAGTTATGATGACTCCCTTTTTCCAGATGCCAGGTGGAACCCTGCCTAATTATTTAACCAGCTTTTTACAACTTAGAAGTCTTGTTAATAAAACAAACCTTAAAATTAAAGATTCAAATGAATTTTGCCATTACCGTAATTAAGTATGCTTAATTGAGATGTTAGTATTACAGTTTGTTGAAAAGTAATATTAGGGGATTTGTTTTACAGATTTTTGAAATGATGGATGCAAAAGCCCGACAAGATTGTATTAAAGAAATTGACTTATTAAAGGTATCAGTTTATCATTTATTTTAAAGATTTATATAAATTTATGGTGAGTTTTGTCTTGATATCGGCTCATACTCCAGACATATAGACAAATATCCTGTGTTAGTGGCTGTTAACTGTATTGATTTATCTCTGTCTTTCACCAAGACTTAATTAATATATTAATTATTCATTCGCCCAATACTGTTCAGTTATTTACATAGTAATTTCGGCACTACCATGGTATTATTGTTTTTTATTTCAATTGTAATATGTTTGAAACAATGTCTTTTGAATTTAAAATAGAAGATTAAATATTTAGAATTATTATTTCTTGATCTATACGTGTATGAATAACAAATTCATTTTAAACAAACTTAAAAATTATGATCATTTACTACTAATTAGATTGCTATTTTCATTCATAGAGTATCAACAACATCTATCAAGAGATAAGTTAAAATATTATATAACGTATTAAGATACCCAATAACAAATTAAAATGTTATTATAAAACATCAATGATATGCCTGCAATCTTCTTTAGGAGAATTTTATTTATTTACATTTTATAGAATTGTTGACTTGTTTATTTTGTGAATACGTAACAAATATAATTTATTAATAGTGTACATTATATTTTATGACAATTTTGTTTCCACAGCAACTAAATCATCCAAATGTGATAAAGTACCTCTCAAACTTCATAGGAAATAATGAATTGAATATTGTGCTAGAACTAGCAGATGCAGGAGACCTCTCAAGAATGATTAAAGTAGGCCTACTTTTTATACTAACATTAATAAAATAAGTTTTAAAAATAGTATCTTAAATGTTTGACTTACAAAACTAACGGAAACTAGCAAACCACAATTTTTGTAACACAAATTGAAGAGTGATACTACAAAACTCGCTAAGTTCACAGTTTCGATCAGGCGCGGATACAGGATTTCTGAAAGGGTGTGTGAGTCCAAATGTGGATTTCTGAAAAGGGGGGTCCAAAAGTGATTCTAGAGAAGGGTAAGATCTTGACGAGCACACATTTAAATTTTAATTTTCAAATTAAATGTTTTGATTCACCCAGTGCATACATTTAAGTATTTGTATTGTGTTTAATATGGTCTTAGCAGATAGATTTATAATAGTCAGATTCTAATTTCTGTTACTTTTTTATGTTACTAATTTAAAAATGAATTTTTTTAATATTTATTTTTAGCATTTCAAAAAACAGAACCGGTTGATTCCAGAGAAGACGATATGGAAATACTTTGTACAGATATGCAGTGCACTTAACCATATGCATTCGAGAAGGATTATGCATAGGGGTATATATTGCTTTAATAAGACCAATTCTCATCAGACTAAAACACCCAAGATTACATTAAACATTTTTTCTTACATTATAAATCATACACTTTATGAGACCAACATACCCATCACTTTATAATTTGTTAATTAGCAGGCTTGTATATTTGTGAAATGTTTATAATTTTGGTTTTGTATATAAGACATAACATTACTGTATGTTTTCTGTGGAAAATTACTGAGCTTGATTCTCTGTTCAAACATTTGAAAGTATTTAACCTGTGAGATTCTAATGTAAACTGTTATTAATTATATGGAATTCTGCTATACATTAGATTGGAGACTGTATTTTGATTGTCACTATAGCTATTAGTAAATTATTAGCTGAGAAGACAGACCAGGCTTACATTCAGGATAAATAAATAGTGGACACTTGCTAAACTAGTTTTTGTGCTTCATATTAACCATATTTAGAATGTTGGGACAGAAAGAGAGATGTATATTTTATTTGAGTTTCACATCATTAACCAAATTCAACATATATACCCGAAATATAAATAATAAAATGGATAATGAGCTACTCTGTACAGAGTTATGAGAGACTGTAAATAATAAAAACATGTATAAAAATGAAATAAAAGTCGTACAATGGAAATCACTACGTAGCACCAGTGAAGACTGATTCATAAATTTATCTTTACCAGCATATATTCATTTATTGTCTTCTTTTGCAGATATAAAGCCAGCCAATGTATTTATTACTGCTCAGGGAGTTGTCAAGCTCGGTGACCTTGGCCTGGGTCGGTTCTTCAGTTCTAAAACCACTGCAGCACATTCCTTGGGTATGATCATTCAGCATTTTATTTTTGATATGCATGTAGCTCCTCTCTTCTATGATCTTTATCAAGGAGGGTAATATTTCCACCTCCAGTGCAGTATCCAGTCTATTAGAAACTATTTCCATGTCTGGATAATAATTATGTTTTTTATTAGCATTAAATTCTGAATTAATTAGGAATTTCTACAGTGTGTGATACACTTAATAGGTTGATGGAGTAATTTAAAATTGATAGATGTGAAGTTTATATATTATGTGATACGCTGTAGTATTCAAGAACTTCGTTTTTTCAGTGGGAACACCTTATTACATGTCACCAGAGAGAATACACGAAACAGGTTACAACTTTAAGTCTGATATCTGGTCACTAGGATGTCTTCTATATGAGGTTCGTATCAAATATAATTATGCTTCTATAATTATATATATTGGTAGTGGTGGTATATAACAGCAATATTATACATGAAACAGACTACAACTTTGTGTGATATTGGTTCACTAGGATGTCTTCTATAAGAAGTTTGTAATAGAAAGAAGTAATAATTATATATTGTAGTGGTGGTAAAAATCATTAACATTGTCATTGTCATATCTGTATATATATTATTAATGTTGCGATAGTAAATCAGTACTGACATTGTTAAAACTAATTTTAAACGACCAGTAACCAACCTTCCTCTCTCTCTTCTCTCTCTCTCTCTCTCTCTCACAAATATGTTCATCCTCCTATTGTCTCAATGATTTCATAAATTGCAATATATTTTTTAATGTACTACCTGTAACATTTCTAAAAGAAGAAACACTTGCACAAAGAACTTTTGCATTTGTTGTTTTGCCCTTGGTGTCTCCCAGTTATTTTAAGGCCATCCAAAGCAATAAATGTTTGTTATTATAATGTAATAGTAGACACCAGTATCATATAATCATATTCTTTTAACTTAGCCTGACCTCGGACGTATTTGCACTTTTCCCCCTGAAAGTGGACTCATCCAATATTTCCCAGTATTTTCCATCCTACACAGGCCACCTCATCTGGTCACGTGGTTGAGCATGCCTTCTTTTATCTATCGCACTCCAGATAAGAAAGTTTCTACAGGACCCGATTTAATCTAAGTCAGTCTTTAGTTATCTTTTGTGTTTCTTCAGTTTAATGTTTGAAATGTTGTATATAATTATGTACATTATTTACACCAGAATTAAATTGTAAAATTGCAGTTTTGTTTATGTGTGAAGTGAACTGCATACAGATATAAATGTTTGATGGATTGATTTTTAACTGATGATGTTGCAGATGGCGGCTCTTCAATCGCCATTCTATGGAGATAAGATGAATCTGTACTCCCTGTGTAAGAAGATTGAGTCCTGTGACTACCCACCTTTACCATCTGATCACTACTCAAAAGAGGTTTGTTGTCTTTTATATACTTCATTTTAGTTCCAGTTTCACATCAATAAGACAACTGTGGCAGTTGCCGCAGTTTTTCATTCTCCACAGCACTTTATTAGTCACAGACTTTTTGTTTTTTTTAAAGGGTACTTTTTACTAATTATTAAAAATAAAGTTTGTTTTCTGAACTGAATGTTAAAAGCCTTGGAAAATGTCATGGACACTATTTCTCCATAGCATTTATTTTGGTGTGGACATTTTCTTAATTGCAGGGGTTAATCAAATACATAGTCATAAATTAAAATGTGTTGGGTTTATGTTTTATTTTTCTATAGAACTTACATGTTAAAAATTATATAATTTTCTTTTTCTTTGATTGTTGATATTTTTTATTTAAAACAAAAAGTCCTGTGACAACACAAAAAAAGTAAAAGATTATAATGATAAAACTCGACGTTTCGTCTATATACCACAGACTTTTTCAAGATATTTTTTATGACAAAATGATTTCTTACATATTAGTTAAAGGTTATTATTAACAAACTGGCAATTATTATTATTCTTGTTGTACAGCTGCGGGAGTTAGTTGGCATGTGTATAAACCCTGACCCGGAGAAAAGGCCTACAATTGAATATGTATATGGTGTGGCTCAGCAGATGTACTCATGGAGTCAACAGCCACAGCAGCTGCATCAGCAACAGCATCAAAAGCAACATCCACTTCAGACTGTTGTACAACAGACCCAGGCATTCCAGGCTGTGGCTACACCAGGAAGCCAGTAAAGAATCGATACTCAGTCGCCAGTCCAGCTATGGGATACTCCACATTCCTATTCACTTCATCTCAAAGTCTGGTCTGAGTTTGCCATTGAGGGCTTATTTCCAGCCCAGTTAAATAGAAATTTGTAACAAGACTGCTAGCAAGAACTGTTGTGGTGGTGTTAGGTTAAATATAATAGGTTTGCCTATATACAGTTTGACACTAATTACAAACTGTCATACACATGACATATTATTACTTGTTAGTGATTTAGAGTAATAATTGTTTGTTCAGGTTAACATTTGTTTGTCGTATCATGGCTGGATTGGAATAGTTTGTGGTTTACTATTAGACAGTAATATGTACATGAGTCCATTTCCATATTAGGGTGGATGTTTGTGCTAAGATGCACTTATTGTTATCCAAGTACTTTGTCACATTGTGTCCTGCAAGAAGTAAGTAAAGCTATAACATCAGTGTGTAAACTATAGGACTTTATTAATAATTTATTATCATGCCAACGGTGATAAGTATTGACATTCCATGACCTAGAACTACTTTCATATAAACAAATAGATTTGTGGAACTCCGTGTTTTCTACACATGTATCCCAATATAATTTCAATACAGTCAAATTGAAAATCTTCATATCCAGGTATTTTGTGATCTTTTTTATGGCTATTTTACAAAAAAAATGTTCGCATTAAAATGACATTGATTTACGGCATTATAAATGCTTTTACTGTTATATCTTACTCTTTTAGTAAATTTATCTTCAAAGTGTTATTTAAATATTCATTCTTACAAAATGCTATTAAAAGAGTTAATTTTTAATGGTATAGTTGATAATAGTTGATAAATAATAATTTTTATATATGTACATGTTAGAAATACGAAATACTATTAAAAGAGTTAATATTTCATGGTATTGTTGATAATAGCTGATAAATAATCATTTTTATGCATGTACTTGTTAAAATTACATTGTTCAACCAAATTTACAATATTGTATTAGTATTGTTTAAATTTCAGACATTATTTTCACTTTCACAGTATTCAATATTTATGATTTTATGTAAATTGTGTGTATTCTTAAGCTGGGCTAGAAAGAATATCCATTGTAAAATATACAGTATTAAACAAGAGTGAGATGATGCTCTGCAATGGATGAAGAAAAATCATAAAGTTTGTAAAAGTAATTTCTTTTTACATTATTTCACATATTACTACTACAATGTTATGGAGTCTAGTCTATATCTAAGGCCTAAAATTTGTCATTGAAGTCTTTATATTTATTCTTTTTTGGCAAACTATCTGCTGGATCAGATTTGTTTTGTCAGATTATAAAATTTAATTAATTTTATGATTCTGATGACTGTGGCCCAAAACCTATTACAAACAGGACCACCTGGTGAACAAAGAGGGAGACATTTTGGAAGACTTATTAGACTAATGTTTTATTGTTTGTTTTTTAACTTCCATTTATTTTTCTTTTAAATTAATTTTAATTGTGTTTATAGGATAACTTTAGAAATAAATAACTTTTTACTTCACCTTTCATTTTATAAATTCAACAGCACAAACTTTTATTTGTTTATTTAAATTGCATTTGTATGAACCTAAATTCACCTAACTTATTCACTGATCAGACAGTACCATGCTGGAAAAATTAAAGCTTGGACTTTTTAAAAGTTTTTTTCACCTTTTCTATATGCCTATATATTTTATTTTTGCAGTTTGAGGTAAAATTAAAAAAAACGAATTTATTTCAACTAATACTTCTTGGTATTTTATATCATAGTATGTCTTTTGTTATTTTTTATCCCTCACTTAAAACCTTATGTATATAAATATCATTCAGTTACTAAGAATCATGCCCTTTCTTATAGTTCATGATTGTATTAATATGTGTGAAATGTTATACCTCATAACGTTCCTAGTCTGCATAGGATTATGTGTTTTTCTTTCTAGTGGAAATTTAGTTTTTATATACTAACATTTTAATGTTTTTTTATTTATTATCTTTTATTTTCTGCCAGAATTTATGTAATCCGTCCATTTTGTACTGTGTGCTAAATATTTTAGTTTTTGAGCTGTATTTTGTCCATTATAAGAAAATACAGAAAGTACAGTTGTGAATTTTTATTTATGTTATATATGTGTACTTATTCTTTAGATGGAAAGGGACAGGCAAACACATTCTGTTAGTATTGCTCTTTTGCCAAATGGAATGTTTAACTATCAGACATTTTTAATATTACATGAATCTTAATCATTTAAAAAAAAACACCACCTTGTTTGAATAACTTTCCATTATTTAATTAATTTTTGTAGCTACTGTCCTTGCAATACACATTTTTGTAACGTTTGTGTTTATTTTAAAATTATTTGTAAATGTGTATGCCATTCTTAACAAATATATATTGCATCTGAAATTTTCTGCTTTTTAATTATTACAATATATATGAATTAATCCTGTTTGTAACCGTCACATTTTTAAAAACAATTTTGTTTTATTACACCGCATTATGTCACTAGCATGTTAGCACTGTTAAACCATACTTATATGTTGATATTAAAAAGTATAAAAGAGACCCGACTGAAATTTATAATCTTTCATTCATGCACCTGTATTTTATAATAATGTGTATAAATCATTACATGAGAAAAGCTATACGTTAGGAGTGATGTAAAAACAAAATGTGGCTTAATTTGTAAAGGTGGAAGGAAACGTCAACCTATGTTTTTTGTTTTAATTAAGTTAAGATGATAGCATTGTCTTCATCATACAACCATAACAGATGTCACCTAAACTGATTTCATAAGTGTACAAGACAGGGTCTAGGGGAGGCATAGCTGAAGTAAGTTTCTAATTCAGGCAAAAATTAAGGTGGTGTTCAGTCAAAATTAGCTGGCCAGATATAATATTCCATCAATGTACTCACAAGTAATAGTACATATAAGCACGGGCATTCGTGTCCTGGTTACTAACCTGTCCCACCTATATACAACATTATTGGCATCATCCAGTATTACATCACAAAGTAGCTGAATAGATGTTATCGAGATTCTGGCATTTTCTTTTAAAACCCTAAAATTTGGGCATAAATCGACCTGCCCCTACACAAAAGTTGGGAATCTGTACGCTTATGACTGATTTTATTTGAAATGGTCAAAAAATAAGCAAGTATAGGATAATAATATTGTAATTTTATTTTGACGTTGTTGACACCCAGACCTAATACTTGATATTTTTCTTTTTGAAGAAATTACCGGTTTTTGAAAGAAAAAACATTACAGTTTTCTTTGTTGTCAAATTGTAGGTTTTCTCATATGACTGCTGACATAGATTTTCTTGATTTAGTAAATTATTTTCAAATTGTTGAGCATGCTCTGTAGTATTGACAGTTTCTAAAAGGTATTCATAAAGGTTTTGATTGTGGGGGGGGGGGGGGTGAGATAATATATATTACTATTTTTAGCCATTTAATATTTTCTGAGAGCACTGTATGATTAAAAATGTTTTCTACTGTAAACTGCATTTAAAAAAGAAAAAAAGATTGTAATTACATTAAGAATTGTCAACTCAGTTTAAAATTATTTCAACTTGTGTAATATTTACCCACTTGTTTTAATTCCACTGATTTTAGATTTTAGTGAGTACATTCTGTAAAAAAGAAATTGAAGCAGTATTCTATCCAACTGGTCTTGAATGGTTATTTCAACACTCAGATGGTATATATCTAATGATGGGTGATATTTTGGGGTTTTGAGGTGTTTTTTTTTTTCAGTTTGTATTACAAGTTGTTAGCTCCTATTGTGTTAAACAAATGCATGCAGTTGTTGTGTACAGAAACATCTGGAAAGGTTATGGTTGACTTAAAGGACACTGTTGCATAATTTATTGTACCCCGGTACTATTTGTTGACTAACTTCTAAACTGCTGTTGTAATATTGGAGTTGGGTAATAATTCGGCAGATATTTCATTATAAGATTGAGATGAAATTAATTGAGTGGACTTTATTTTATTTTGTGATACTGTATACTCATTGACAATGACCCAAGATAATTTCATGGAAATAGCAAAACATAGCAACCTAAGAGTGTGAATGTGCAATCAAGATACGTTTTGAAATTGTTCAAAATTAAGTTGTGAAATAAATGTGAAAATTGAACAGAGAATTTGTTTTTTAATTATAATTAATTTAAGTGTTAAAAGTTGTAAATATAAATTATTTGGGAAGTTCTTCCATGTAAGTGCAATGTAGAATGTACAGTATACCTATTCCTTTGTAGTTGTAAATGTGGATAAAATTATACTTTCTATATGTTGCTGAATATAGTAAACTGATGTATAGTTTATCTCATTCATAAGTATTTACAATTTGTCTACCGTCCTTTTGTACCTTTTCACAATCAGATACAATTTCAGATGGTCTTGTTCACACTTGACTTATATTAATGTTAACATATCTTAAGTGAAGTATTTGCTGAACATAACGTGTTTGATCTAGTTGCATAACATAGGAATCTATATTTGTTAGTATATTTGTTATTGATCTTGTTAAAACTTTAATTATTTACAAATATATATACTAGTTAAATTATATATTGTCCAGAAGACTTCCAAGTGAAGTTGCACAGACCTTTTTCTTCATGAGTTTGTACATATCTTTACATTTATTGTAATAAATCTTTATCGTATTCTTTATTTCTAGCAATCTGCTTATACAATGTTATACTTACAGAAACATTTTATAACATAAATTGGATCACATATCAGCTGACCTGAATTTTGACAGAAAAGTAATAAAAATAATATCGTAATTTGGTTCATTTGTATTGAATGTAAATTACATGCAGTATTTAACCTTGTGTCCAATCTAAATTTGTATAAGTATGTGTGGTGATTCTGTTGTGTAAAATACTACTACTTACAAGGCAAACTGCAGTTAAAGCATCTGAAGAAAATCATGTGAACTTTGTAAAACAATAGTAAAAAAAAAGAAGAAAATTGGTGTGATCGCTAATAAGTATTGTGTATGTTCAGGGCATACCAAAGTAATATTTATATTTTTATTGTGATTTATGTTGAAAATGGAATGTTTTGCATCAAAATAACCACATAAAGCTCAGCCTATTTACATATCCCAAAGTTGATTTCTCAGTAGTAATGTAATCATTATGAATCTGTTGGAATTGTTTTATACTGTATCGGAGTTCTCAAATAGTACTATATTGTTAACTGCATGCTTTAACATGATGTATCTCCAGTTACCAATGTTTAAAATGTTGAAGCCATGTGCACTATACCAGTCATTCCCAAAATGGGTGTACTGCCTCCCTGGGAGTGGTGGAAATATCGGTGTGAGGGGGGTGGAGTGAGGAAAAAGGGAGCAGTAGGGGGGTGGCATGGTGTATTAGAACAATGTTTTATTTCTTTTTACAAAATCTAAATGACAAAATTTAAGTCACTAACACTGGGTGGGGGGTGAAGGTGCTGGGGAAGTCAAGGGGTGGGTGTCTGAAAACGTTTGGGAACCACCGCACTAAACCATGTTTCTTTCCTTTGCCACTATCATTATTGTTATAGACAGCTATGTGATTATAAGAAGAAACAATTTATATTAATTATAAACAAAGTTTAACTTTATTACATCAATTTGTTATTCCCCATTGCCAGAAAGCATACTAATGATTGCCACTATCATTATGCTTATAGACAGCTATGTGGTTACAAGAAGAAACAATTTATATCAATTATAAACAAAGTTTAACTTTATTACATCAAGTTGTTATTCCCCATTGCCAGAAAGCATACTAATGATTCATCATCATTGCTGGCATCTTTAATTTAGTATGGTGTAGAACTGGTCTTACTAAGAGTTTAATCATAGTGCCAGAATATGGTACACTCGCATCTTTGAGGATACTCGTGGTTGGGATTTAATGTGTTAAAGCATTTGATTAATATAAATAGAGATTAATTTCTCTTTCAGATTCTTTTTTAAAAGAAGAATATTTTATTAGGTGTATCGGTCCTTCTTTCCTTTTTCCCTAAGTTACTAGTGATAAAATCAATAGCTATGTTTATTGTAACACATATTTATGCAGCTTTGGATTATTAGGGTACTATTACCCCTTGACATGTTCAAAATATCTTTTATTTCAGTTCAGTAACTGATAAAGTTAAAGAATGTTTCTATTTTTGGTATTAAGTATAAATACATCCATCTTTGCTGTGTGCACCACATGCATAGATAGTTGCTACTCCCCTTAACATATATTTTAGCATGGATTTAATTAATCAGATTTGCTTTTTAATTGTTTATGTTCTGTATATAAATTTATAATGCATTTGTAATTTCAATGATAATCATCCCCCCACTAAATCCGTCCCCTCCAAAAAACAATCCACCCACACATTTTATTGTTTTAATGTTAGTTGTTATATAGTGATGTATAATGCACTTAAAACATCTTTATTGATTCATTTTGTATGAAATGTTTTTCATTTAACAATTATTACAAGGTATTAGAAAATAGCTACAAACTTTTCAAGTTTAAATATTTCACTGAGTAAGATTTACATTTTGAGCCTCAGTGGTCCAGCAGTAGGACTCTCAAGCTGATGTCAGTGGTTCAAAACCCGCGAAAGGCTAGCTCACACTTGACTTCATGTCAAAATAACAAAATGTTTGACATCCAATAGCTTAATAAATAAATATTTTCTGGTGGAGTCGTTTAAAAACATATATATATTTTAACATGTCTTGTATTTGAAGGAACTGTAAGTTATAAAATTTGATTTAACGAGTGAGGCTAATCATGTCTTAGACTAGTTACTATTCTTTTGTTCAATAGCTTCTTATTGCCTGATTGTTGTACATTCTTTAATAATGTTTGTGGTCAAGTGACAATCCGTCCATAGTACTTTGTTGTGATACGTAGGCTGAGGATTTGAAGAAAAGGAATATATTTAAACTTGTTTACTTGTTGCATGTCTGTGATGTAGTTGAATTGTGAGAACTTCACTAGGTAGGTTTCAGTGATGTCGACTATTCTAGGTAGGTTTCATTGATGTCGACTATTCTAGATAGGTTTCAGTGATGTCGACTATTCTAGGTAGGTTTCAGTGACATCTACTATTCTAGGTAGGTTTCAGTGATGTCTACTATTTAAGATAGGTTTCAGTGATGTCGACTATTCTAGATAGGTTTCAGTGATGTCGACTATTCTAGGTAGGTTTCATTGATGTCGACTATTCTAGATATGTTTCAGTGATGTCGACTATTCTAGGTAGGTTTCAGTGATATCTACTATTCAAGATAGGTTTCAGTGATGTGAACTATTCTAGGTAGGTTTGGAAATAGTTTTGAAATTAACATTATTTCATTTCCTTTTTTCTTAAAGCAATATGATCGATTATTTTTGAATTGGAACATAACTGATTACTGATAATTAACACTGGTTTCCAAGGGAAAAGACCAATTTTCTCAGGTGCATGTCTATGCTTGGTAGACAGTCTTAAATTAATTTTTCTCCAAAACAAAAATATTTAATTTGATACTATGTATATTACTGTAAAGTAAGTTAACAAAATTAATACTGAATTCGGATTGAAAGTTTTTTTTAATTAAAGCATCTTTATAGAATTAATTTTTCAACAACTTTCTAAATACATTTTGTCTTATAATATACTGCAATTGTTTTATATTAACATGGCAGTCTGTTAGGTTTTGGACTGTATATATACATGTATATGCTTTATCAAGTGCTTTACAATCATTTAGATGGGACTTTCCTGTTCATTATACATCACATATATTTCCTTACCTTGTTAGTGAACTGTTTGTTGTATAAAAACGAAGTTATTCAACAGCGTTTAGGCTACTGATATTATTTAATATGAATCTTTAACAAAGATCTTTGTTGACTTTTCCAATATTGCCAACATAGAGCATAATGTGATATGGCTTAGATACTGAAAAATGATGTCGTGTGTATTCCGTCCATGTTGTAACACTGTGAATATATTTACCAGGCTATCTTGCCTTTGCAGGTTTTATGAAATTTGCTCAAAGTTGTAAGAGGAAACATTCCACAATAGTACGCACTGGAATAAATATACAATATTTTCATGTTTTGATAATAAACATTTTTTTAAAAGTTGATGTGATGATTTAAAATGTGTGAATGTGTTAACCTGTAATTTATCATGTTTTTGATTGGGGTTTTTTCAGAATTTTATTTTATTTTTAAATTAAATTATTTTTGGAGTCATTATTGAGATTGTACTGAAACGACATACTTCAGACACCTTAAAATATATTAATGCCGTAGCCAGAGGCTGAAAAGAGACGAGTCAAATCTGAAAAGGGACCCACCATATGTCCAAATAAGAGTTTTATAAGCATGGTTGAAAAAAAACCCAGGCTGTTGCCGCATGTGGCTCAGTGCTGACTACTGCACTGTATATATACATATATTATATTTTGTCTGAAATTAAGGTTTCCATATTTTTATTATTTTTTGTGTTCATAAAACAAAAAGTATAAAAATTAACAGATCTAAAATGAGTGTCATTTTAAATTATAATATGAAAATATTGTACACTTACTGCAGTGCACTTGTGTTCATGCTTAACATTATTCAGTCTATTCATAACGACATGCTTTTGCTCATGTCCATTGTACATAGTTTAACCTGCAGTTATCAACATGATTGCATATTGTAAATAAAGTGTGAGTGAAGAAATTATATTGTCTTGTTTTGTTTGAAGGTTTAATACTTGTGAATTTATTTAACAGGCTTAATTTTTCATAAAATGTTACTAGAATCCATTTGAATTCTCCCAATTTTATGCAAGGGAATCCACAAAAATGTTTTTTTTTTTTTCAATGTATATAAACATTTTTTACAGCCATACACCCTTTTAAGTGACTAATTGAGAATTTGATGTTAATAAATAAAGTAATTATTATCTGGACATGGAAATTAGATTTTCTAATAGAATATCAACTGAATTAAAATATTTGAAGATAATTTGATGAGAATCTCATGGAATTCCCTTAATTTTCATTTATAGCAATGCGAGAATCCATTCAGATTTCCATCAGAAAATTAGCCCTGTGCAGCTTATCTCAACATCATGTTAGCTTTTAGCATAGACGTCAACGATGTTTCTAAATGAATGTGAACAAGGAGGCACATCATAGGTAGTGTTTGTCTTACCTCTACATAACTTGTAATTTTAAGTTTCTGGCAGCATATTTAATATATAATTTATTATGTTTTTGTTTTTACAAACTAGTGCTTTAAATAAATATCTTGTGATTGACACTGTCCAGTGCAAAGTCATTTTAGATTTGACTATCACAAAGTTAGTTGTGTTGATCATTTTGTTCGATGCTGTTTTTAACGTCTAATGAAAAATTACATTTGACTCAAATTGACTTGAAGCAGCTTTTATCTTAAACATATTAAATAATAAAAAGCAAATATTATAAAATCCAAATTGCAGTTTAAATTGTGACTGTTAAATTGTCACAGGAACTTTTCTTATAATACCCAAGACAAATTTATGGATATAGGGAATTTTGACTGCAGAATAAAAATATCCACCTCTGAAAGTGATGCCAATACGAACTTGAGAGTCATCATTACGTCTGTTAGACATTGGTATCCTTCATAGTGTATCTTTTTAATGACTTTTTTTTTTAAATGTCACTGGTTATTGACTACAAAGTTTTTGTCATATTTATCACAATTTCCAAGTTGTTTTTAACTTCTATTGGTTGTTTTCAGATCTTTTCCCAATTCTGCAAAAACAATGTGCTGTAAAAAATTTGTTTTCTCGCCGTTTTAGTAAATATTCACACCTTTGCATAATACATTAATAGTGGAACTCCTTGGATTGTTTAGACGAATACAGATAAACAGATACTCCAAACATTATTTGCCTCACACTACTTCAAGACCATGTGCATAATATTATACATATATATTATTAATAATAAATAAATAAATCCAACAAAAGACCAGAACACAGCTGGTAAACTATTACCATCAGAAAGTTTAATGTAGCAAAATCAACAAATTGGTAATTACATCCCAATATACATGAATATGTTACTAGTAGTGGGAAGTAGAGATTTCACGATATCACTCCTTGGCAAATACTTACATTCCAGTATACACGAATATGTTACTAGTAGTGGGAAGTAGAGATTTCACGATATCAATCCTTGGCAATACTTAATCCCAGTATACACGAATATGTTACTAGTAGTGGGAAGTAGAATTTTTTCTCCATATCACTCCTTGGCAATACTTACATCCCAGTATACACGAATATGTTACTAGTAGTGGGAAGTAGAGATTTCATGATATCAATCCTTGGCAATACATCCCAGTATACACGAATATGTTACTAGTAGTGGGAAGTAGAGATTTCACCATATCAATCCTTGGCAATACTTACAGATGACAAATTAAAATATTTGCAAATATAATTTGAGATTATCATTTAAATATAATAAAACAATCTTAAAACTAAAAGATTTCTCAGTGTAATAAAGGATAAAATAAAAATGCACAAAGTGGACAAGGAAGTTACATTGCAGATCTAAGTAATATTTTGTCAACATTACAATACATACAGAATAATTATTCATTTTTAGATGTTTCTTCTCATACGGGTTATTAATAAATTGTTTTACATGGTATCGGTAGAGAAAGATTGAGCAATAATCAGGATGAATAACTGATTTTTTTTGTGTGTTTTTATGTTTTAATTTTAATAAAATTACAACTATTAACACATCAATGATCAAACTATTTTTGTATTTCAGGCATTTTTTATGGTAATTTTTATTACCAATAACTGAAATATTTTGTAGTTACATGTAGGTTCTTCCATCGTTCATATTTTCTAATCTCAAAAACTAAAATAGAAAAGGTTAGAGAATTTCCAACTTTTATCATATGCGAGGAAATGTTTTTGCTAAAGAACATTTAAAAAAAAATGTATTAAAAATTATATGAAATTGCTTTTTGAGCTCAAATATAAATAAGAAAGTATGTATTTTAAATTTGAATTGATGTAAAATAAAAGAAAAAAGAAGTCACAATAAAAAAAGGGTAGAGCATATTCAGTCCTCTCCAATACAGGTGAGTTACTGCCCAGTCACTTTATACTCACTTAAAACTCACATTAAACTCACTTAAAATTCACATTATACTTGCTTAAAACTGGAATTATGCAAGTGTTTTACACCATAAAATGTGAAAAATTGCAAATCTTTTTCACCTGGGATGATTTTCAGACGAGCAATGGATTGCTCTCTTGCTATTCCCAAATCGAGAGAACTGGGTATTTTTGTTTTGTGCGAGCAAGTAAAATATATCAAATAAATTAACAGCCAAAATTATTACTTAAAAATACATGTAGTTATTTCACATTTTAGCTTTCTCCTTTTTCTTCAATAGTTTTACATCAGTAGACATGGAGTGAAAAAACAAGTGACAAAAAATGTGACCATGATTGTAGTTCATTACATTTTTTAAACACACTTAATATATAGTTTTCTAAAAGGTAAAAAAATAGAATTTACATTTTAAGAAAGATATCTTTGGCACAATTCTAAAATCATAAAGAAAGTTACAAAGTTGCCTTCATATTAATTAAAAGAATAATTTGAGCAATTCCACATTCAAATGTTATATTTGTTATAAAATTAAAAGTTACATATTTACTGTATTTTGACAAAACTCTACACTCAACTATATAATTTTAATTTCTTTTCAAACATCATACCACTGTAATACAGCAGTATACATTAGTTTCACACTGCAATGTACAAGTGCAAGCTGAGTTATCTACCATGTTGTCCCACTGCATTATGGGATAATTGGTTATTTGAGGGGCAAAGTGATTTCTCACCACAGCAATACCGACAGTAGGCACTAAACAACAATACATTTAATTATTCTTAAAACAACAACTTTTACTAAATATATTTTAACCATTGAGAGTTTTCTTCACTTTACTTCAGTTATTAATTAAACTGTAAAACTTAAAAAAGATCAAACTTTGCTACATGATGTTAATGTTCAGGTTCTGTGTCAAAAAAAATTATAAAAAATATTTACTGTATCATGACTAAACTATTTACACGCAACTATATAATTATTATTTTATTTAAAAACATCACACAATAATTCAACTGAACAACAATACTGGCAAACATAATTATTCTTAAAATTGAACAACTATTAAAAATGGCAGAGGATGCAGAACATTTTGAAAAAGTGGATCCAAAGTTATTTTTATGATTTTTAATATTGGAGGGGTAAATCCAAAATCAGTTACAATGAAGGTAAAAAATATAACTTGTGGCTGAAGTTGGGGAATTGATCCTCTGGACTTCCCCAACTCCTTGTATCCATCTATGCAATGTTTTTTTTTTAACCACTGAAAGATTTGTTCATTATACTTCAGTTAATCATTAAATTATAAATTGTCAAACTTAGCAACATTATGCAGTGTTAATATTCAGCTGTTATGCCCTTGGTCATTATTAAATGAAAAAAAGCAATGAAAAAATAAATTTCTTAGATATAAAGCTTAGATATTTACCCAAATATGCATTCTTTTTTTAAGAAGAAGGCATATTTGGGTAAAAATATATTATAAGATGTTCCAAAACAATACATTTAACACATACATTAATACCATTTAAGGGACCATTTAAAAAAATCTGAAACACTAAGCTATACAAACAATATTCACACAGGCTCCACCCCTTCCCTCTATACAAAACAATATTTCACTAGAACTACAAGGTATTCCAAATGCATTTGAATAATAGTATTATAATAATATTATATATAATTATATATTAGGAGTGTTTTTATGAAGATAAACATATTTTAAATTTTTTTAATATTACATGTCTAAAACACTTTTTTTAAGATGAGAATCAAAAGTTTGTTATCAATAAAACTGGCATTAACACACACTCCCCTCGAAGTCTTGGATTTTTTAAATGGTCCCTAACTGTTTAAGAAATATTTTGGATTTCTGGTTAAAAATACTGTAAAAATGTTAAAAGAAAAATGCAAGATATTCCATCACAGTAGAGGATATAAGCTTGTGTATCACATCTAACTGTTTTTGCCTCGTTTCAAGAACATCTTCTCCAGACTCATCATCGGTGCTTCGAAAGCAAGGGAGACAATAAATGACAATGCGTAACTTGCCACCAGGAAGGAAAAGAACATGAAAATCTGGAAAATAAATATTTTGAAAATAATAACATTTAAACAGGTATAAAATACATACTATTATTTTATATTTAAAAAAAAAATACTTTTAAATAGGTATAAAATACACATATATTAAAAAAATGACATTTAAATATGTATAAAATACACATTAATATTTTATATATTGAAAAAAATACATTTAAATAGGTATAAAATACATACTAATATTTTATATATTAAAAAACATCAACCTATATAAAATCATGACTTGAACCATTAATGAAACATGAAACAGTAACATTCAATTCTGTTTCATTTTATGCAGACGCTGATTACAATACTTTTGGATACCGAGAATGTTCGAATCAACACGATTTAACTTATTTCTATTCAAAAGTTATCTCAATTTGACTGCATTTCTATTCAAAGGTTATCTCAATTTATCTGTATTTCTATTCAGTTTTATCTAAATTTAATTGTAATTCTATTCAAATGTTATCAAAATTTTACTATTTCTAATCAAAGATTATATAGATTTGACTATTTAATTTCAAAGGTTATCTAGATTTGACTATTTCTATTCAAAGGTTATGTAGTTCTAACTATTTTTATTCAAAGGTCATCTAGATTTAACTATTTCTATTCAAAAATTATATAGATTTGACTATTTAATTTTAAAGGTTATCTAGATTTAATTATTTTTATTCAAAGTTTATCTAAATTTAACTATTTTTTATTCAAAGGTTATCTAGATTTAACTGTATTTCTATTCAAAGTTTATCTAGATTTAACTATTTTTATTCAAAGGTTATCTAGACTTAACTGTATTTCTATTCAACGGTTATCTAGGTAAGATGAGTTGGGACCTTCCTCTATGTTCCATTATTGAGATATCACTGACATAAATATTTAATTGTAAGTTATGTAGTAAAGGACAATTTTGAAGGAAAGAAGTTAATGGAAAAAATTAATTGTTTGAGCATACAAATATTCTATCAAGGGATGACCATTTGGTAATCCTTAAAAAGCACAAAAGTGGAATCCTAAATGAGAATTACAGTATCCTGGTTACGACTGATTCTGAAGATTTTCTAAATAGAGGTGTGCTGGACAGAATCAGAGTAAAGTAAAGTTTGTTTTATTTAACGACGCCTCTAGAACACAATGATTTAAATTTTATCATTGGTTATTGGACGCCAATCATATTTAGAGGAAACCCGCTGCCACCACATAGGCTACTCTTTCCCATAAGCAGCAAGGAGTCTTTTATATGCACCATCCCATAGACAGGACAGCACATACCTCGACCTTTGATGAACCAGTTGTGGACCACTGGCTGGAATGGAAAATAGCCCAAATTGCAAATGGGTCCACTGAGACGGATCGATCCGATAACCGACCAGTTCACAGGTGGACACTCTACCATTTGAGCTACATCCCGCTCCCACAGAATCAGAGATACAAGTGGGAGTGGAATTTTACTTTTTATTGTTGATTATGTTGACAGTTTCCATTTCATTAATTTGGTGGAATTTGTAGAATAATGTTTTTGCTCTGCTACATTTTTCTGTTACCAGCAAGGGATTGTTTGTATGTAGTTACAGATAGGACAGAACATACCACAGCCTTTGATATACCAGTCGTGGAGCAATGGATGGGATGGGAAAACCAAATCAGAGAATGCGTCCATTGGGGGGTTTCTATTCTATGACCAAAGCACCTAGGGCTAATGCTTTACTGACTCAGCAAGATCCTACTAGTTTTAAAAGCACTGGATCGGATGAGTACTTACCAGATTGGTATCAGTCATGTGGAATGGTGTTTCCAAGTTGTAGTAATAAAAGAACATGATGATTGGGTGTAACAAGTAAGCGCAGTATGTCAGCCGACTCAGTGGGATGATACCTTTCCATGACAGAAGCGTGTTCACAAAACCTGAAACAAAACAAAAATATTATCTCAGCATTGCTAATCTAACTTCTTATGTAGGTTTATCGATTTATTTTCTGTTTATTTTTTATTTATAAATTGGTTGTACTTATTTTCGTGATTATATCCAATTAAAGTTCAAGCACATTGTCCTGGGCACACAATTAGCTTCCTGTATTGTCTGTCCAGAACAGAGGTTAGTGTTATTAGGAGAGACGAAACCTGCTGCTGCTACATTAAAACAGCTACTCTTATCAGTAAACAGCAAAGAATCATTCATATGCACTATCCCACTGAAAACAGCCTGTGATAAACCAGTTGTAGACCACTGGTCGGTGTAAGTGGAATACACCTACTCAATGATCCTTGCAGAGCACTCACTCTGGGTTGGAGCCAATATTGAGATTAAAAATCCCATGCCTCAACTGAGATTTGATCACAGTATCTACCAGCCATGAGTCCAATAACTTAACCATTGTAATAAAAGGGGCTGGTTATTTATAAATCAAAATCCATTAAGGTGTACTAAAAGTTTAACAGTAAGAAAATGCTGATATGTATCTGTAATATTAAGATCTTTTTAGTCATTGTTAATTCTGTAACGTTCCAAGTCTATAATGTTAACTAAAAGTTTAACAGTAAGAAAATGCTGATATGCATCTGTAATATTAAGATCTTTTTAGTCATTGTTAATTCTGTAACATTCAAAGTCTATAATGTTTGTTCATTCATCCCTCGCCTTGCAAAGCACGTGGAGCTTTCAGAAAACATGAATTGCACGTGAAAGCAGTAAGTAGGTCTACTTGTTTAATTTTTTGTATTGCAGTGCTGATTTAGGGTATTTATTTATGCATATAAATTATGAGGTGGAATACCAGAGGCATAATTAACTTTCTTTCAATGGGGTACAACTACAAAAATAGTTCTTTTCGAAGAAAACAGTTTCTACGCTGTGCACATAATATCTGATTCACAAGATCGATATGAATTTATTTACTGATTTGTTTTTTTACCGTGTTCAATTTACTATAGAAAACATCCTACTAATGTTTCCAACCACACCAGTTTATTTCGATGAAAAATAAAATGCATACCGTTATCAAATGTTAATCTGTAAAACAATTCCACTGGAAACAAATAGAAGTCACTTTAGTGGTCTGTTTGTGTCTATTTTTCCTTATTTAGGCATGAATACTGAAAATCATTTAATATAGTGATACAGTGCAAAATGGCTTACCGTTCAGATAATACTTTGCTTAAAAATAGTGTAGCCTAAATCTTAACTTCTTTTTAATTCAAAAAAAAAAAAATTGTGGTTGGTATGGGTCTTTTGTTTATTTAACAAAGGTAATGGTTCGTACATGTACGGCTGCACTACACGTAGTCTGTCGCACATTGGTACTTCCTCATACTCAGTTTTTTCTTCAAAAAACATGTTGACAGCGAGCTGTGCACAAAGAAAATGAATAGTTGAAGCCATTTCACTGTCAGTTACTAGCGATGCATAGCTCCTGTGACGTCACAGGTAAGCTAATTTCGGGCAAGAAAAGGGGAGATAAGTCATGGTGGTTTTGAAAGCTTTTAACATGCTGTTCGCGGACGAAATGTAAACATCTAAAACATAAAAATTATAAGTTTAAACATTTTTTTTTATCTCTTGTTTTAGTGGGTGTTTATACTTATAGATACTGTTTACGAAAACAATAACCCAAAACCGTATTAATTTCACTTCTGCTTTAAAAAAAAGGCTTGCTCTACGCTAGTGTCTGTTTTAGGGTTCTTTATAAGCGCCATCAAAAATCCCTCTTTAGATTATTTGAAAAATTATTCTGGAATGGTCGAACTCTTTCTGTTGAGGTAACTCTAAAACTAATTTGAAGATAAGAATAAGTCATTAAAAACAAACAAAAAAAACACGTTAATAATAATACAGTGTTAAATAAATGCTTTTTAAAGGAGGGTGGATTCAGGTTGAGTTTACTGAAATGATTTTTTCAAGAATATCCAATCACTGCTGCAGGAAATCTATGTACTACTTTTTCATAACAAGAAACGGAGCGATTATAGAATCTGTCCACCACTCCAAGTGTCTAAAAGAGGGATTTTTTTGGTGGGGATTCTTTAAAAAAGTGGGACATGTTTTTTTGTGGGGAAAAGAAATAAAAAATTACATTAAAAAAAATTAAATTAAAACTGACCCTAACCAAATCTAACCCTAAAACTGACCCTAACAAAACCTAACTCTAAAACTGACCCTAACCCTAAAACTGGCCCTAACCAAACCCTAATAAGACCTTAACCTAACCAAACTGACCCTAAAACTGACCATAACCAAACCTATCCCTACCCCGAACCTAACTCTACCCTCAAGCTAACCCTATAGATAATAGTCTGTTTACGCTACTTGGAACATGAATTTTTGTCGATTACATTTCGAAAAATATCAACATTAATGAGGTAAGTTATATATTTTGTTTTTTATTCGTCAAAAACCATGTTCGAAGTAGCGCAAACAGACTATACTATAGTATAGACCATTACTAACCTAACCCTAAACCTATTTTATCGATCATTTACTATGGAATGGGGAAACACAATAAGTTGCAAAATGTTGATTCCTTGAAGATTTCACTACCAACTTGGTGGCGAACAGATTCTATAACCGTACCCAAGAAACATTCATGGTCGCTACAAACAACCTGTTAAGTGTTACTGTAATGTAAGTGTAACCGGAAGCTTATTATAAACCCAATGAATGATAAGAAAAACGTAAACAATGTCGTTATTTAAACCTCTATACAGTCAAATTGTTAAGGATACAATTTAAAACCTTTCATAATATCTTCAGCCTTTGACGGCATGGTAAAATAAGCTATAAACAATAAACGTTATTAATAAAACAATGCGTTTCCACCGATGCCAATATGTCAAAAATCCAATATGGAGAGGTAACACATATTAATCCGCCATGTGATTTGTTTTAAGGTCTCACATAACAGAAACAAAATTTCTAACTAATCTGGTTAAATTAAAATAAAGGAATCTGGACATTAAAAAGCTAAAATGTAAAATTTAACTTGCTACTACATTAATCTAACTATACTGTAATATAAAATAGTTGTATTTATTCACAGGTTATTTCATGATATGACACAATGAATGAATAATTACTAAAATAATTATTATAAATTTAGTCGGCATTATGACTGCAGGCCATCGTGCTTAAATTGTTTATACCGCCTTTAGGCTACTTTGGGCAAAGATACGATTGTTATTATATACTATTATATTTGTTAATGTCAAGTGCAATTGGTTGAACAAAATATTTTGTTCAGAGAATTTGATATGTTTCTAAAGATTGGTAGTAACTATGCTTTAATAACAAATATAGAAATTTTAAAAGATTTCAGGCATATTTGAATATCATATTCATGTTACTGTATATTAAATATAAATGAGATGAAATTGCTTCTCTACCACGACCGTATATACTATAGTGTTGTATAAATTATGCACACAGTATGCTGTAATTTTGTAAAGTATATATGTAGATACCTCCATTGTAAATAGAAAGTGACTGTTACTAGTGTTCGAAAGCTTAAAGAGCAAAAGGTGATCGTGATTATTTAAAGCTTATTTCTGCGCATAGGCCATATCCAATGGATATATCATAACAGTGGTCATGTTAGGTGGTCTATCGCATATATCTATTTGTCATTAGACAAAGTATGCAGTTTAGTTATTAGTATATTTTCAATTATAATGTTTCGATTTATAGATAAAATTACTCCATAATTTTATTAAATTAAATATTTTCTACAAATGTCTTATTTAGTAGGTGAAATATATAAGATATCCTGTTCAAAGAGATAAAACATTTTGGAACTATGTTTTGTTTTAAAGGTTAAGATCACCGGATGTAGCAATGATACAATGCACATGAGTTGTTAGTCAGATTAAAGTTCGTAAAATATTTTACTTATTATTTTTTTATCTTATAAATATAGGTTGTAGTAATTGTTAAGTTATAATCCATATTGTTTTGCATTTGGTAAGAAAATTAAAACTATTGGTCAAAACATAAATATTGTTGTTAGAAAGAGTTCATGAATCCCCTTCACACCAAGCCCACCTGTATAAGGTAGGCCTGTCAATATCACGGTCACCGCCAGATACATCACCGAGATCACATACAGTTTACACATATACATGTACAGTGATACATTGCTTTCAGAATAAAGATTGCTTTCAAGATAAAAAGAAATACTGTTAAATCCAACATTTTTTATGCTTTGCAAACAACATGAAAATGTCACTTTGTATCCAGGGCCATTAAATTTTCATATAAAAATTTGTGAAGTGGTATGGTCACGTGTCCACTATTCGTGCCTGTTCTCCTTTTCATGTCCATTGCGGAAACGGAGATATATCGCATGCGCACGAGCTCCATGTGCAGTTTTCGTTGCAATACCAAACATTAAGCATTAAGCCCCAAAATTAAGAATGTGCCATAAAGAGGTAAATAATACAGTTCTGGATCTTGGTTAGTTCCGGATCAAAATGCTTTTTCAGCTTGTATACATGTCGAATAAATAACCGATCCAAAACGTTATTATATTTTTATTACAGTTTGTTTTATTAATGAGCTGTGCTGAAAAAATAATAATCCAAATTTCATCAGAAAT